>JAODAL010058239.1:0-22202 GCA_025379985.1 Phyllomedusa bahiana
AATTAAATTTTTCACCTGTGCAGAATGCACTGCCCCATAATATATCACCTTGAGAATGACTAAAAATAATGATATCACCTGTGCAGAATGAAACTGACAATAATGATATCCCCTGTGCAGAAATGCACCGACCAAAAAGATATCACCTGTGCAGAATGCCCTGACAATAATGATATCACCTGTGCAGAATGCACTGACAATAATGATATCACCTGTGCAGAATGCACTGACCATAATGATATCACCTGTGCAGAATGCACCGACCATAATGATATCACCTGTGCAGAATGTACTGACAATAATGATATCACCTGTGCAGAATGCACTGACAATAATGATATCACCTGTGCAGAATGCACTGACCATAATGATATCACCTGTGCAGAATGTACTAACAATAATGATATCACCTGTGCAGAATGTACTGACAATAATGATATCACCTGTGCAGAATGCACCGACCATAATGATATCACCTGTGCAGAATGCACTGACAATAATGATATCACCTGTGCAGAATGCACTGACAATAATGATATCACCTGTGCAGAATACACTGACCATAATGATATCACCTGTGCAGAATGCACTGACCATAATGATATCACCTGTGCAGAATGTACTGACAATAATGATATCACCTGTGCAGAATACACTGACAATAATGATATCACCTGTGCAGAATGTACTGACAATAATGATATCACCTGTGCAGATCACCTGTGCAGAATGCACTGACCATAATGATATCACCTGTGCAGAATGCACCAACAGTAATGATATCCCCTGTGCAATACTGAGGAAATCCTGAAAAAAAAAGACCTGTTGGTGGGTCTTGAGGCCTGGATATGAGAAACACTGCTATAGTGGGTGGCGGTGACATCATGCACTCATTTATTCCCACAGTGTACAACAGGGTTGGGCTTCCTCTGCCAATCCCCTTCCACCTGTGTGATTATAAGCCTGCTTCTCCCCACACTCCCTGCCTGATCCTTGTTAGCTGTGCTAATGGTTGTTAGTGGTCTGGTGTGTGCTGTCTTATTGGTGTCCTTGTGGTATCCTCTATGTTGTTACTTATTCTCTTTGCTGGTTTCCCTGTCTGTTTCTTTGTCTGTGAGTTTCCTTGCCATGTTTATGCCATAGTTCCTAGCTTGAGTTTCTAGATTGTCTCCTGTCATGTTCTTGGTGTTGTCCCGTCTGTATATATTTTGTACTTTACCCTCCGTTTAACCTTCTTGTTTGGTTTAGGTCTGTGTGTTCTGTACCTGCACATCTCTCCACCTAGTCTACTATATCTTTGTCCCTACTCCTTTTGGTCCTATCCCTGTAGTTCGTCTTTACTGTCTTTGGACTTTCTGTGCTATTCTGACTTCTGCTTGGATGCCGGTTATTCTTTGTCTCTCGATTTTGTACTGCACTGCCCGTTTGTTGCTAACCTTGGCCTGCCCGACTACACTTGCTTGTTCTGTGTTTGTCTGTCTGTGTTTTCACTTGGCTCAGTATAGTCATCAGTCATCTGGTTGGGGCCGACCTATTAAGGAGTCAGGTTCTCCAAAAGGCAGGGACAGAGCCTTGGACCAGTGTCAGGGCCCACTTGTCCGTGTCTCTGTGTGTGTCCCTGACATTTGTAGTGGCTTCGATTAATACACCACACATGAATATCATCATGCAAGGGAGCAAAGAAAACAAATGGATACACAGAAATACTTACATGAGTGCCTTGACATCTCTCTGAATAAACATCCCTATACGTATATATAATATTATATACACATACCTACAGGTGTCCCAAATGATATAGTGAGGTATCCATAGACCAGTGGATATATAGATGTAGCCAAGGCAGGGAAGAAGCCCCCTAATACTATCATACAATGTCCGATGGTGCACAGACACAGTCACAGCATGCCCCAATATACAATGGGCATGATCTGAATGTGAGGCCGATCGTCTGTCAGTGCTCTACTACTCCATGCTGGAGGTTGTTTGAACAGTTTTGCATGTCAGAGAAAATGCCATAGTTGCATCCTGGACGTGCTGGTCATCACGGACTATTAATATTGTTCGCAAGTACTAAGAGTTTTATAATAGAGCTCCTATGTTCAATAAATAGAATTATATGTTTAATTGCTATTTACCTGCAATCCTTGTGTTGAAGTACTTGAAGGGAGTATAGAGGATCTCCTAATTTGCAGGCATCGTGAGTGAACCAGAAATGCTACCATATCTACCAGTATATAGTAATTGCAATATTAGGTATATAGGTCCCCTTGGTAGGTAGGCATGTAGGCCCCACATTAGATAGGTATATAGGCTCCTCAGTAGGCAAGCAATTATAAAATCCCCAGCACCCCAGTAGGTACATAGGTAAGTAAGTCCCCTCAGTAGGTAGGCAAGCATTCAATAGGTAAATTGGGATATAGGCCCCTCTAGCAGGTTGGTACATATATAGTTACCCTCCCTGATAGTATAAAGGCCTCCTCAGTAGGTAGGTATATACATTGGGGGGAAAAAAGTATTTAGTCAGCCACCAATTGTGCAAGTTCTCCCACTTAAAAAGATGAGAGGCCTGTAATTGACATCATAGGTAGATCTCAACTATTTGAGACAAAATCAGAAAACAAATCACATTGTCTGATTTGGAAAGAATTTATTTGAAAATTATGGTGGAAAATAAGTATATGGTCACCTACAAACAAGCAAGATTTCTGGCTCTCACAGACCTGTAACTTCTTCTTTAACAGTCTCCTCTGTCCTCCACTCATTACCTGTAGTAATGGCACCTGTTTGAACTTGTTATCAGTATAAAAGACACCTGTCCACACCCTCAAACAGTCACACTCCAAACTCCACTATGGTGAAGACCAAGGAGCAGTCGAAGAACACCAGAAACAAAATTGTAGCCCTGTACCAGGCTGGGAAGACTGAATCTACAATAGGCAAGCAGCTTGGTGTGTAAAAGAAACAACTAGGGGAGAAAATAATTAGAAAATGGAAGACATACAAGACCACTGATAATACGTTTTTCCCCACTGTAGACCCCTTCAATAGGTAGGCAGGTGTATAGGCTACCTCAGAATGTAGGGAGGTACGTAGGCCTCCTCAATAGTTAGGCAGGCAGGTGTATAGGCCCCGATAGGCAGGCAGGTATATAGGCCCCAGTGCAGTAGGTAGGTATAAGGGCCATTCGAAAGGTAGTCAGTAATAGAATCCGGCCTTTTCTCACGGGGAAAAAAACTCAAACTCTCATTTTTGCTCTTATTCATTCTCGTCCGACTACGTAAATCCCGCTTTCGGTCCCTCCCTCTGTGAAACTCTCCCCTCTCCAATCGTCCCCAATGCAGCAGCCAGGCTTGTCTTTCTTTCCAGCCGATTAAATCATGGCTCTACCCCCTTTTCATTCACTCCTGGTTGCCTACCCGTAAAAGAAACACCCCTAAATTAATCACCTCACCCATAAAGCTCTCCACCACGCTGCTCCTCCTACATCTCCCCCTACTCTGTCTACCACCCTACCCCTTCCCCCTCTGTGATGAACCAGGTTACACTATCAATCACCGAACCCCCCAGGCCGTTTTAAGACTTAAAAATGGGCACCGTTCCTGGAACAGCTAGCGGGCATTAGGCAATCAAATCTATGTTTTTAAAAGGGGGCCCGAGAATACATCTTCAACTCTGGCCTACCAAACCCTATGCTAACCCCCACCCCTCCCCCCCCCCCACTTCCTAGCGCACTCTCCCTTTTCGGACTTAACTGTAAAAATGACTGTTTGGGGCAGGTTCATCGAATTCTACTAAAACAACCCCAATTTATTCACGGGCTGGACCTTTGTAAATCAGCACGTCTTACCTTTCTCACCCTAAAAACCAAAATAATTGTAACTCTTGCGAGCGGGCCCCACCTTGTTCCACTGTAAGTAGCTTTTCATTGTTAATGAAAATTCTTTGGTTTTTACCTACACCCCCAAATTTGTAAAGTGCGGGAATAGTTGGCGCTATATAAAAAAAAATTAATTTTTTAATTATTAAAAGGTCAGGCCAAAAAGGCCTTTCCAAGGATCAGGAAGATCTTCTTGGCCTGATGCTTGGACAGAGAGGTTGATAGAAGCAATACTTCACACAGTAAAATTTTGGAGTTTCTAAAGGATGGTTCAGACAAAAAGCGTAGCACATCCACCCTGAAGGTTCAAATTGATGCCATGTCCACATCCCTATGATGTACTGTATCCTAAGGACCTGTGGTAAAAAGATTCATTAAGGGTTCTATGGGTAAATTCCTCGTGCTCAACAAAAACCCCTTGGGGATCCCCCGAAGTCCTTTTACAATTGGGGTACCCTCCAGCCTGTAGGAAAGTGGTTCTTTGGGTTTCTGCTCTTTAAATCCCTTAAGGTCAATTTCCTACGGGCTCATTCAACCCGGGATGGTTTGGGAGTGTTGGCCTTGTCCCCGGAACCCAACCGAATAATATTTCTGCCACATATAGTGTTACTAATGTATTTACCTTTAAAACCCAAAATTTTCCCCCAAAATTCCAATTTTTTTTTCCCCCCGTGTTTAACCCTGAACCCCCCTTCAGGGGGAAAAGGGTTTAAAGGGGGTAATCCTATTTTATTGATTGTTTAAAACTTGTAGACAAAGGTAAATAAAAACAATTACCAAATACACATGTTTTTAAATTTTTCTTTCATTCAAGTTAGAAAACAGACGTACACCGGTGGTGTAATAGCTTCCCTAGGTTATGGGCCCGATGGTGGAAGTCATACCTACTGTTTTTACAGTACACAGGCCTTGTTGATATTTGTTATTGACAAACTTTAAACCCTTTTTTGTCTTAGCATTTTGCCCTCATGTTTAAACCCTCCATCAAAAAGGTCCCTCGTACAGGATCAGCTAGAAAAAAGAGTGATAAATAGCCATCTATGATCTGCTTTAGAACCACCGCACTTCCCCCCAAAGTTGGAGCTTGAGGCTGTAAAGAGCAGGCTTTGTGAAACAGCATGGTGAGAGCACCCCTTTAAGTTACATTCTCATGTATCCAGAAGTCTTAAGAATTATGTGAATAGAGTTACTGAATTCAGGGAGGATGAAAATATTTTAAGGGACAGTAGGCCAATTTGGTGGAGTGGATCAAGGAGAGTATTAAAACATCCTTTGACACTCAGGATATTGATCCTCGTGCTTTTGTTAAAGCCTATTCAATCAGTGCAGTTTCCACTATTGGACAATTAGATTTCAGACCTTTTTAAACTTGCACTTTAATAACCGTTACAGGTTAAATTCATGAATTTCAGAAAAGATGGGCTTGGGCAGTCTTCAAGGAATTATGGGGTTTAGAGGGAAAGTGTCATCAAAAATGACATTGTTTAACTCACATTTTTATGTTAAACACATTTTTAGGAATTTTTTAAATTTTCCATATCACTTTCAATATTTTTTATTGATTCTTAAGTCCTGCAGTTTTCACTTTGGCCACTAAGAATAATAATAGTCTAACACTTCCTGTTCTGTACAGAAAGATTATCAATTGTCTGCTCATTATCACGACAAAGAGGGTCAAACTGAAAGGAGACACCAATGTGAATAGATAACACAGGATCTACCAGTCACAAGAGGAGATAATCACAGTTCACCCTTTCACCTCCCTGCACACTGATTTCTTCCCAGGTCACAGAGCATGCCTAGAAAATTCTCCTATAGAAGTCAATGGGACTGAGTCAGTCTTAAGACTCCTATGTGCATGAAGCTACTGTAAAGCATCTCTCTGACTGCTGTTAAAGCAGTGCAAACAAGGCCTAGTGGCCAAAGTGAAAACTGCAAGACTAAAGAATTATTAAAAAATATTGAAAGTGAAATGAAAAACGTAAGAAAAAAAATAACCAAAAATTCCTAAAAAATGTGTTTAACATAAAAATGTGACTTAAACAATGACTCATTTTTTGATGACACATTCCCTTTAAGAGGCCCTCCCTATGGGTAGCTTCTTGTTAAATCCCCATTTGTTGGTAGGATATAAGGAAAGTGTTAATTATTCAATGTTGATCTGTATTCCTTAGTCCTAACAGCAGCAAAGGTTTCTCCTCTTATTGGTAATGGGTTGCTTTATCATTTAGATGGTGGAGGCAGGATCGCCATGGCTCTTATAGGGGTATTAATTGATTAATTTTCATTTAAAGTACCATCTGTCCTACTGGTTCACCTTCTACAACTCCTACACCCCCATATGCCTTGCTGCTGTTAGGACTAAGAGAAAATAGACTAAGGCTATGTTCACACGGCTTATTTTGGGGATATACCCTAATGTTGCATAATCATAAGGAATAATTGATTAAATACAGATTTAAATAATTTTGTTAAAATAATCTCCTACAATCCATAATAAAACTGTGACCTAGCTTTCCATATTTCAAGGTTATAAAAATATAACCCTTGAAATGTGCGTATGGCAAAGAACATTTTCAAGAATTCCTCTCTTACCTGGCAGGTAAATAATTGATGGGCACATAAGGCTTAATTCACATTATCTTTTCCCGTATCTACCCAAGCAAGATAAATATTATATAAACAGCGCGTGCTTAGCTCACCTTTTAACGCTTACTGACCCAAACTGTAACGAAATGTGATGTAGGAAGCAATGTACTTATATTGTTTTGTCACAAAAGATGCAATCTAAAGTTTAGTACATGATAAAGTGGAACAAGGTCCTTTCATAAATGCATAGTGGAATGCAATAGCGTGAGGAAAGTAATTTAATCATACAAATATTAACTCTAAACAAACCAACATACAACTATGCCTTAGGGTATGTTCACACAGCGTATTTGCAGGGTGTATGGTCCGCAAATACGGTAAAGTCATGGCAATAATTGAGTGCTATGATTTTCAGACATATTCCCTGGGATATGGGAGCCGGGAAGAGTGACATGTACTTCTTCGAACTTAGCACCAGGAAGGTAGTTCATTGTGGGTGCTGTTTTGAAGACTGCCGGTATGCGGTGCGCACAGTATGCCCCGCTATACACAGTGTGAGTATACCCTTACCTAGAATGTCAATCTTGATGGGCATACAAGCATTTCTCAAAGCAATTATCTTCCTTTAAAGTGGTGTAGGTGGTGGTGTACACTACCCTATTGAAAGCAGGGTGTGTACTGTAGAGGGAGAGAAGCTGAGCTCTGATATATACAGGTTTACATGTTTCAGAGCAGGATTTCTGAGTAACAAGCAGAGTAAATCCTAAAAGGACTTTTTAAGAGACAGTCATGCTGACCCCGCCCACACAGAGTAATTGACAGCTTTCCCTGTATCAGTGTGTGTATAGAACTGTCACTGTATGGCCGTGTTCACAAGGCTTATTTCGCCGCGGATTGGCAGCGTACTGCGCGCCGGATTTGCGCTGCAGTACGGCGCCAATCCGGCGCAGTAATTACGGTAATCCACAGTTCTCATATAGAACAGTGGATTCCGTCGCTCCTTACCGCTCGGCGAATCCGCCGGGCGGGGAGAAACTGACATGCACATTATCCAGGCGCAATACGCGCTGTGGATAATGCAACTCTATGGGGCCGACGAGCGGCTCCCCCGCCGCGCTCCGGCCCCGCCCCTTATTCAAGCCGGAATTGCGAGCGCAATCCGGCTTGCAATTACGGCTTGAATAAGCCGTGTGAACATGGCCTATGTGGGCAAGGTAAGCAGTACTTTTACTTTCTGTTTTCAAATTTTAGCTTCTTTTTTTTACTTAGAAATCCTGCTTCAAATATAAATCTTTATACCACATAGCTAAGCTTCTCTCCCTCTATCGATCCTGCCCTTAGATAGTAGAAATGATCAGTACTTACTTGCATTTTTATACTAAATTGGCAGTATAATCATGTTGTGCAGTAGGAGAGATTATAGATGAGAATCTAAATTTCATTATAGTATTATAGAAAACTAAAGGCGACATGTGAGAAAAGTGGTGTTTCCACCCCAGATTTTGGCGCATTAAATCAGTGTAAAGTGCGTAAGAAAGTCCGATCATTTCCAAAAACTGGCGTCAGGTATACCTTGCATAGAAAACTTAATGCGCCTTTTTAGGCGCATTGCGCCAAAAAAAGGCGCATTGCGCAACTCACAGCACATAGAATATCATTGGTAGTATATGCAATGCACCTATCAAGGCGCATTGCGTGACGGGGGCGTACAGAGCCCCATATTTAGGTGTATTACAAAGTGTCGTGCCCGGCGTATAATGCGCCTAGTTTTAGTGTACGACAATTCATTTACATCAACATTATGGCGTCAAAAGTGGTTTTGCCGCAAAATAGACCAAAAAACTGGCGTTGGCATGTTTGAACATGTCGCCCTAAATGTGAACAGAAGCAGGAAGGTTACTTTGAAGGGCTGGGTAGTTCAGCTTAAAGATACGGTGAACCCAGAAATTAATGATAGCAGTAAATAAATAAACTTGCCCAGACTGTAAGTTTTCAAGATTTTCTTTATTATCCTAATGCAAATTATCTAGAAAAAATAATGCAAGAAGACAAGGTTAATTTTCTGCTGACCTGTTCCATATTTGGCTGGAAAATGACTGAAAGGAGTTTTATCGTTTCAGCTAATTCTCTCAGATTGAGTTTGAAATCCAGAGGTGTGTTTCTCCTCCCAGGGGGCGTGTTTCTCATCCCAGGGGGCATGTCTCTCCTCCCAGGAGGCGTGTCTCTCCTCACTGAAGAACTGTGACATCATCATTTTGTTTGAAGCAGGGGATGCAGAAGGTTGTCTGGATATAACAGCTCTGTAGCCTCCTGCATGCTTATGTCTGCAGCCTTCAGGCTCCACAAGCTCCAGCAAGCACCTGTTATATCTCTTAGTTTACACACCAATTGAACTGAAAGCCAGCAGCTTTTACTTCTGTTCTAGTGGTGCTCACCCAAATTGTACTGACAACAGGTAGAGATCTTTACTCAACTACAAGGACAAATGTCAGCTTCAAGTAAAGATCTCTGCTTGCTGTCAGTGACATGTGAGTGAAAACAACGGGGAGAGAAGCAATCAGCTTTGAGCAGTAGAGCTTTGCTCTTACAATGAAGGGGTTTGGAGTTCTAGGCCCTCACAGAGTATTTTCCCCCTCCCCTATAATCTACACATATGTAGAGAGACCTAAAATATATATGTCAATCTCTATAATGATATATATACACATACATAGCTCCCCTATATCATGCCCATCCCCAGAGAAATATGCATTGTATCACATATGTTGGAAGTGTTTGGTTGTGCCCTACTGCGAGGATGGGACACTATATAGGGGAGCTTTGTGTGTTGTATATATATATAAAATTATAGATGTCTACACATATATTTTCATATCTTTACATATGTGTACAATTTATAAAAAAAAAATATATATATTGATGGGGCTTGAACTCCTAACCTCTCTCTTACAGAGCGGATCAGCTCAGCACTGCATTACATATACAGCTTGTACAAATACTGTGTTGAATCTTTATGTTATACACTACAGATGATAACATCATAAGGAGGCGGGGCTTGCATTAGATCTGAGGAAAGAGAACACCCTCTTTTCAAAGTAGCCCGCTTAAGGGACTGGACCTGTGAGGAGGTGAATCACCTCTTGGCAAAAGCCCTTTAAAAAAGGTATAATTGCCCAGATCCTTCATCCTAGAGCTGGGAGATCAGTATAGAGTCAGCAGACCTTGATTTCAATATCGATTTTAACAGCTCAGAGGGGAGTAAACACAGAGTGTGCAGGCACCCAATCACAGCGCAGGGGGCGTGGCCGGGGCGTTTCCTGTCTAGGGGTGTATCCCAACAGGCTGAATGAAATGTAAGCCAGCCAATCACAGTGCAGGGGGCATGTCTAGGGGCTTGAACCGTGCAGTGGGCGTGGCCGACCAGCAACAGCAGAAATAGAACACAGATTTACAGAAAAGCTTATATCTGCTAAACCAAGTGACTGAGGTAATGCAACCCAATTACAAAAGTGCTTATTTTTACTGTCCCCATAATCTGAGACATGATCTTTGTAACGATAAGACCCCTTGAAGGGTCAGATTCAGCTTTTAGGGTGGAGGTCAACAAGCCTTATGCCTTACTGCAGACAGAGCAGAGGGTTAAGGTTTATTTTTTTTTCTTCATTTTCTTCATTTTGTAGTCTAAAAGGCCTTTTGGATGGAATAATAAACAGTAGCCCCAGTTATTGGAGAAAATAGCTGAGGAATAACTGTGACTATCACAATGTGTGTCTAGTTGTGTCTAGTTAGACCCAGCTGCACGATCATTTGTCTGCTCGATAACTGCTGATGATGACCATTGAATCAAAGAGAGAAAATGGCTGTTTGGTAAACCCTCAATGTCAGCCACAAGTTTTGGGGGTAAAACCCTGCTAAAGTGCTAAGTCTAAGGAGTCCCCTGATCGTCACCCTTTAACCCTTTATACAAGGGATCTACACTTTGCTGCAAGGAATTTCCAGATTGCTACCTCCAATGTAGCCCTAGGACATACAGCATGCCTAGATGTTAACGAGTCCCCTTCTGTTCACAGGCTCCTATGTTCATAAAGCTGCTGTAAAGCATGTCTCTAAATGCTGTTAAAATCATATAAAGATAATCATATAAAGCAACAAAAAAAAAAAAAAAAAAAAAACTAGATTAAAAAAAATAAGGACAGTTATAAAGAAAAGGAAATGTATCAGTATCTTGTTTTAATTAGTACAAAAAATTAAGTTAGCGTCTTTCACGAGTTCTAAGCTTGGCTTTGGCTGACATATTCGTCTCCTACTTTCATGTAAAACAGGTTGGACTGGCTAATAAATTACCTGCAAATTCTAAATGTACCCCTCTCTCTGCCCATCTGAATTTTCGCCTTCTCCTTATGCCTCAGGGCACACATCTCTCTTGCACTCTCCTATGTGGTAACACTGAAACTGGACTATTAGGTGTTTCCTTACTGCATATAACTTAATTGACTAGCTGTATTTTATGCATCATAATTCTTCAGCTTACCTGCCACCACTAGCCCCATCGCAACAGACATATCCCCTGCTGAACAAAAGCTTGCTATGGCTAAATCCTGACACTACCCGCCCCTTACATCTTACAAATCACTACATATCTCCTGCTAAAGTGGTCTGGGGATTGTTTCTATTACTTCTGAATTATGGGACAATTGCAGTACTTCAGTATAAGGACACTGTGGTGACTTGTCTGCATATTGGCGGTTTCACCAGATATAGTTTCTGCTATTCTTACTATATTTTTCTCTTAGAGGCTAACTGAGTATATTTGATGGTAAGCTTTCGAGAGCACTAGCTCCCTTCTTCAGACATGATTTTATGCAAGAAACTGAAAATTCACAGACTTTTTATACACAAAAGACATGGACCTTCAAAGGAAATTAAAATCTTTAAAAATAACAAAATGCAATATAAGCAAAGAAGTTATTTATAACAGGTCAAGAAATAAACAATCTGGAAACTTGTGAGGCGTGACGGAGGGATCAGTAATTCTTCTTGTTGTCTGTTAGTTATCAGGTGGCGATTTGCAATCCTCAGTGAAAGAAAATCAGGATATAATAATAAAATCTGCCGACAAAGGGGACGCAATAGTCATAATGAACACCTCTGACTATATCCAGGAAGTAAACAGGCAGCTTTCCAACCCAGCCCATTACTCCAAACTTTACAGTGACCGCACAGAGGCCTTTATAAAACAACTAAAGGATATGATCAAGAAGTTTCCAACCCAGGTCCAGAAGCAGGTAGAAGTGCTCATCCCAGAGGTTCCCAGGCCGGGCTGCTTCTATATGCTCCCCAAGATCAACAAAAATGGCAACCTTGGGAGGCCTATTTTTCTGGCATTGGGACAGTGACAGAAAACATCTCGGGTTGGGTGGAAAATCTCCTAAAACCCCTGGTCAGAGATACTCCTAGTTACATCCAGGACACCACAGACCTTCTTCACAAACTCAATGCCCTGAGTCCACTGCCGGATGGTACCACATTGGCCACCATGGATGTGGAATCCTTGTATACCAATATTTCCTATAAGGATGGAGCTGCAGCATGTAGGGTGCATCTGGAGAAACAAAACCTCCCAAAAAAACAGTTGCACAGGTCATAGAATTCATCATTAGCCACAACTATTTTACCTTAGGAGAGGACCTATACCTACAGCGAATGGGAACTTCAATGGGGTTCAGATTTGCACCCCAGTAAGCAAAGCTCTTTATGGCAGAACTGGAAGGAGCATATATATCCACATGCACTACAAAACTTATGATGTTCCTTCTTATATCGTTGATATCCTTGTCATCTGGACTGCGGATGACGAGGCCCTACTTAAAGTCCATAATGACTTCAATAACTTTCACCCCACCATCAACCTTAAACTTATCTATTCAGAGAGCAAAATCCACTTTCTGGATACCACAATACACATTAAAGATCACCAACTACTCAAATCAATATAGCACAAACCCATAGACAGAACAGCCTACCTCAGAAATGACAGCTTCCACCCAAAGCACACAAAGCAATCCATTATATACAGCCAGGCTATATGATACAATCGTATTTGCTCCGACAAAGCAGACCTGGACAAGCACCTCCTGGACCTTAGGATGAAATTTCCCCGATTGGGTTACAAATCAAAAGTGAAGGACAAACAAATCAGCCATTAACAGAGACAGTCTGCTTACATTAAAGAGACCCAGAATGAAGCCCAAGTGTTCCTAGTTGTCACCTACAACCCACAGCTGGAGATCCTATGAAGGATTGCCAAGGAACTCCAATCTGTACTACATAGAGCAGACTTGAAATATTCCCAGTCCCCCCTCTTCCTGCGGTGTATTATTGTCCGGAGTGCCCTGAAGGCCCCAACAGAAAATGGCACCTCATCCTGTCTGCAAAACAGGTGGAAGACCTGCAGGCACATCTACACCGCTGACAGTATACATGTCCCACAGTCACAATAAGTGCACAGAATTAGGGGGACATTTTCCTGCAGGTCTTCCAATGTGGTGTATCTCATACTGTGTGTGCTATGTCCCACTACAAGCCTTTATGTGGGGGAAACAGGGCAGAGACTCAGTCAGCGCATGAACTCACATTGATTTACTAATCAATAACAGCAGAACAGATCTCCAAGTGGCCGCACATGTCTCCAGAGAAGACCACTCTATTTAAGATTTGCGGGTTGTGGTTTTAATAGGACATTTTAAGACGCTGAGAGAGAGGAAGGAATGGGAATATATATTAATGCAAAAATTTCAAACTCTGCAAAATGGACTAAATATCCATGCCAGCTTACAGTCTAACTATGTGTGAACTGTGAGGACCACAAATCACGACCTGATGGCTAAGAGATAACAGCAGGAATTACTGATCCCTCCGTCAAGCCTCACAAGTTTCCAGATTGTTTATTTCTTGACCTGTTGTAAATAACTTCTCTGCTCATATTGCATTTTGTTGTTTTTAAAGATTCTAAGTTCTTTGATGGTCCATGTCTTTTGTGTATAAAAAGGCTGTGAATTTTCAGTTTCTTCTAAAACATCATGTCTGAAGAATGGAGCTAGTACTCTCGAAAGCTCACCATCAAATATACTCAGTTAGCCTCGAAAAGGTATCGCCTGATTTCTTCACTCTTCTACTACTTTCTATGGCTAACACGGTATAACATTATACTACTATATTTTTCTCTGTATAGCACTTTATTTATTGTACTTTGGTTTGTACATTTTAATTGGATTATAAGTATTTCTTGTTTATGACCTTTATGCAGGAAGGAAATAATTATTTGATCCCTTGCTGATTGTGTAAGTTTGACCACTGACAAAGACATGAACAGTCTTAATTTAAAGGTAAGTTAATTTTACATTGAAGATAGAATATCAAAAAAAAAATCCAGAAAATCACATTGTATAAATTAAAAATTTATTTGAATTTTGCAGTGAGAAATAAATATTTGATCCCTCTGGCAAACAAGACTTAATACTTGGTGGCAAAACTCTTGTTGGCAAGCATAGCAGTCAGAGTGAAGATCAGGAGGAATTTTGGTCCACTCCTCTTTGCAGATAATCTCTAAATCATTAAGATTTTGAGGCTGTCGCTTGGCAACTTGGAGCTTCAACTTCCTCCATAAATTTTCTATGGGATTAAGGCCCGGGAGACTGGCTAGGCCACTCCCATACCTTAATGTGCTTCCTTTTGAGCCACTCTTTGTTGCCGGGCTGTAGTTTTGGGTCATTATCTTGCTGGAAGACCCACCCCAACGACCCATTTTTAATGTCCTGGCAGAGGGGAAAGGGGGTTGTCCCTTCACGATTTATGGTACATGGCTCCATCCTTCTCCCACTGATGCGGTGAAGTAGTCCTGTGCCCTTAGCAGAGAAACACCCCTTAAACATAATGTTTCCACCTCCATGTTTGACAGTGGGGATGGTGTACTTTGGTCTATGATTATGGCCATAGGCAGCATTTATCTTCCTTCAAACATGGCAAATCAACTTCCTTCAAATCATCCAGGTGTTCATTGGCAAACTTCAGTTGGGCCTGCACATGAGCCTTCTTGAGCAGTGGAAATCTGTGCTTTGGTCTGAATAGTCTAAATTTGAGATCTTTGGTTCCAATCACCGTGTCTTTGTGCAAGCAGAAAAGGTGAACGAATGGACTCTACATGCCTGGTTCCCACCGCGAAGAATGGAGGAGGTGTGATGGTGTGGGGGTGCTTTGCTGGTGACACTGGGGGATTTATTCTAAATTGAAGGAATACTGAACCAGCATGGGTTTCCACAGCATCTTGCAGCGGCATGCTATTCCATCTGGTTTGCGTTTAGTTGACCATCATTTATTTTTCAACAGGACAAAGACCCCAAACACCCCCAGACTGTGTAAGGGCTATTTGACCAAGAAGGAGAGTGATGGGGTGCTACGCCAGATGAATTGGCCTCCACAGTCACCAGAACTGAACCCAATCGAGATGGTTTGGTGTGAGCTGGACCGCAGAGTGAAGGCCAAAGAGACAACAAATGCTAAACATCTCCGGGAACTACTTCAAGACTGTTGGAAGACAATTTTAGGTGACTACCTCTTGAAGCTCATCAAGAGAGTGTGCAAAGCAGTAATGAAAGTAAAAGGTGGCTACTTTGAAAAACCTGGAATATAAGACATATTTTCAGTTGTTTCACACTTTTTTGTTAAGTATGTAATTCCACATGTGTTCATGACGTCACGCCGCTTACACCCGGTGCTGGACGCGCGGACCGTGGTCAGGTGAGTAATTTTTTGTTATTTTATAATTAGCTACAGGGGGGATCTACTGCTACAATGGGGCATCACTGGCTACAATGGAGGCATCACTGGCTACAAGGGGGCATCTACTGGCTACATGGGGGCATCACTGGCTACAGGGGGGCATCACTGGCTACAATGAGGGCATCACTGCTACAATGGATGCATCACGCTAAGAGGGCACACGCTACAGGGCAAACTGGCTACAGGGACACGGCTAAATGGGCATCATGGCTACAGGGAGGCATCACTGGCTACAGGGGGCATCACTGGCTACAGGGGGCATCTACTGGCTACAGGGGGCATCACTGACTACAGGGGGCATCTACTGTCTACAGGGGGCATCTATGGACAGGGCATCAGCACAGGGGCATCACTGCTACAAGGGGGCATCACCTGGCTACAGGGGGGCATCACCTGGATACGGAGGCATCACTGGCTACGGGGGCATCATTGGCTACAGGGAGCTACTACGTGGCTACAGGTGGCTACTACGTGGCTACAGGGGGCATATTACATAGCTACCATATGAAGCTATATATGGGGCATTTGTATAGAGATAGGAATTGGTAGAGAAGTGCTGATAAATTGAGGAGTCTAAGATGTTTGTTTTGTAAATTTTACAGTGAAGAGTCGGGAGTAGTCGTCATGGCGTCTGGGACAGATGGAAAAGTAGAAGAGAAAGAGAACAACTCTTCAGAGACGTCACCTGTGAGTCACTAAATATAACTTTACTATAATCGCTTATATGTCTGCAGAGCCTGTGTACAGCGGGTATCCACCACTGTATGGTCACTGTATGGTGATGATATTGGTTGTAGTATAATGGTTTGTATTCAGTAATGGTCAGTTTGTATTATCCGGTCACTATATGGTGGTGATATGTGGTCATGGTGTGGTTTTATTATTCGGGTCACTGTGTGCTGGTGATATGTGGTCTTTGTGGTCTTGGGATTCTGGTTTCGTGCAGCAGTGTTATTTGGTAACTGTATGACTATTATTTGGTAGTTTTATATGTAGCAGATTGTGGTAAAGCTTTTTGTGTATTTTGGTTTATGGTGATGCAATGTGGCGCCATATGCTACGAGGGAGGGGGGGGGGGGCCACATTTCTTCACCCCGCCCTGAGTGAAATTTAGCCTAGGAACTGCCCTGGTCCAGACGAACGGCTAGTGCCATAGCCTCATCTAAAGTACCAGGTGTAGGGTAAGCCACCAATAAATCCTTCACATGGTCAGCTAACCCTAATCTAAACGGGCATCTGAGAGCTGGGTTGTTCCACCCAGACGGAACGCACCAGCGACGAAATTCGGAGCAAAACTCCTCCACAGTCTTCTTACCCTGCCTCAAGGTGGTCAGCTGAGCCTCAGCCACAGCTTCCCTGTCTGGGTCATTAAAAAGTACCCCTAATGCGGCAAAGAACCTGTCCACAGAAGACAGTTCAGGTGAGTCAGGCGGTAACGAAAATGCCCACTCCTGGGGGGGACCCTGAGTAGGGACATGACAATTCCCACCCTTTGTTCCTCATTCTCCGAGGTAAGTGGGCGAAGCCTAAAAAAACAAGCGACAACCCTCTCTAAATGCCACAAAGGCCTTCCTGTTACCTGCGAACCTGTCAGGCAACTGGATAGGGGGTTCCACAGGAGGGGAAGGTAGTGCAGGGACCCTCTGACTTGGGGTAGCCTCCTGTTGTTCTACCCTCAGCGCCAGATCCTGGACTAGCTGGGTTAGCCCCTGCATCTGCTCTACCAGAGCTGTCATGGGGTCCATAGTGAGGGTAGAGCAGTAACGGTTTCGGCCTTTGATAGTGTCATGTCAAGGGAGGTACAGTGAGCCCTAACTGGAACCCAGCCCACGTCCCTGCCTACTTGACGTGCTGCCCTAGCGGAGACGGCAACTGGGCGACGGGTCCCTGCGCTGCTAAAGTGCGGGCCGTCAAAAGAAGATAGTCAGACAGTCCGGTCAATATCAAATGGGAACGCAAAGCCACAAATCAGAACCAGAGAGATAAACGTAAACAATCGAGGTCAAACACGAACGGAGCGAGGTACAAAATCAGGAGACAACGGGGTCGGGAGAACAGGCCGAGGTCAGGTATACGGATAAGCAAAACAAAATTTATAAAGAACACGTAACACAAAGTAGCCGGGAAATATCACAGGCGCTGCACTCAGCCTTCAGGAGTTTAAATGGGATTCGGGATACAGCCCTGTAGCTGATTGGCGTGGCCTCCGGGTCCTCCCGTTGGCTGGTGCGACACGACCCCTGTCAGGAGTGGCTGGAGGTCTGTCACTCACAGAGCTGTCAGCAGCAAGTGTATCAGTGTGGGGTTGCGAATCAGCTGCTGCAGCCTGTTGATCCCTGCAGCCTGAGCACATCCTAGCCCTGACACCTTCAGTGTGAATCTACAATTTTTATAGTCATGAACTGTTGGAATGAGAAGGTGTGTCCAAACTTTTGGTCTGTACTGTATGTCATAACAATTCTGATGCAAAATGTTAGAGATCCTAATGACTGTACAAAGAGGGCACCAACCTTGCAATACCTATAAAAGCAAAAATCTGATTTATTTGGTCTCCAGGTTTGTCCTACCACTCTACATTTATCAGTTCCTCTGGAAGTGTCTCAGTCTTGTCAGTAACAGTTGATCACAGTGGTGAATTTGCCATAATATACTGTATGCTAAACCATAAATGTTTCCTTATAATTGAAATCTACTGCCCCCTTACATTTTTAATTCAAGTACTGAAAGATATTCTTCAGTTTGTAGCTTTCCATTCCACATTTTCAAGTGTTTGGCTTGGTGACTTGAATTGTCCAAAGGACAAACATCTAGATTGTTTACATTACGCCAGCTACTATTTCAACCCTCTTGTACCCACTCTTTTCTGCAGTCTGTCATGATGGGGCATTTGGAGATTTCGCCATCTCCTTACACCTCAATATTCCTGCTTCACTCCTCACCGGATAACCTCTCTCCTGTATACCTCATGTTTTCCTACTCTCTGTAACTGAAGATGCTGGATATCTTGCTAGATTGATGCTGGATCTTGAACCTGGTAGATTTCAAATAAGAATATTTCACCTTTTCCCCTGATCCATTTGGTGGTTAACCCCTTTTTGTTAAAAATGTTGCCACCCTCTAATTACTGGTACTGAGAAAAAAGGAAGTGTGCCCATTTTGCTTTCAATCCATTTTTATTTAGATTTTAACCACATTTTATTTAAATATTTAACCACAATAACAAACAGAAGAAAAATGAAAAGGAGGAAAAAAGGGAAGGGTTAGGAAAGGTAAAGCTGATAAAATCATAAAAAGCAACTAAAATAGAGAGAGAAAAAAATCATACCATGGATGTGTTAAAATTAGAATAAAGCTTGTATGAACTTCTATAAATAAATTCCATATAATGAGAATAACAGAGGAGTTTGCTTACAGGGTTTTCGTTTGCCTTCTGAGTAAAAAACAAGAGAATATGTTAGGGTGTGTTTACACGGTAAAGACCAAATACTGGTCGGAATGCCGACAGTATTTGGTCACCTTTTTTTGGCACGCAGTGGAGGCTTTTCTCACAGTTGCAGACTTCAGCCGTCCCTTCGCCTTCCACATGTTCTGTGTTCTGGCCCGAAAACCGGTGGAAGAATGTAACAATGTATCTAGGTGTTTTCGACTGCAGCAGTGTCAACAAACTGTTCCGGCAGAAAATCGTGAAGTGGACATTCCAGAGTTTTCATTGAAGTCTTGGATCGTTGCTTTGCCGGTCATTCATAGTTTACGAAATGTCAATTCTTGATCTGTTTGACGCAGCAGACACTCTATTTAAAACTATAGGGTGCGATCCTGTTGCAACAAAAACGCATCCAAACACGCATCGCTTTTGAATAAATTTTTCGTATCAAAAACGCCATGTGAACTTACCCTTAAGTGATATGAGTAAATATGTACTGCGCTGTAAAAGAGAAAACAGAGGACAGGCGCACCTCGCGTAACACTGTGAGGCTAAACAGCGGTAATGGGAAGGGTAATGAAAACTGCTCACCTTTTGTGGTTGTACAGGATGGTACAACTTACATAGATGGCATCAAATGATAGGTAGCAAGCAGCCTGGTTCTGTAAACATCTCATGGAATCCATCACACTTCAACTGGTTTGCTGGGTATATAGTAACCTTCTTTCATCCGAATGAATTGGATGAGGTATATAATACGGACCTATGGTGGTGCTTAAGAAGTAGGTATGCAATCTAAAATAATGAAGTTTTTAGCTGAAGCTGACAAAATAGGAACTGGGAAACATCCCAAATAAATTATGTCAGTTTTAATTTCAGTCATTAAAAAAACATAAAATATAAAGCATAAAATAAATAAGAACACGGGTACAAAACATTGACAAAAACCGCGGTCATGCATCAGACAAAAAACGGTCGACTTACGGGCGGTTTTTGTCCAATGCTGTGTGGATCCAGCCTTAGTGTAAAATTTTAAAACCAATCTAAAACGAAAAGCAGTAAAGAGTCTTTAAAGAGTACTCCTTAATGGGGTTTACAATCTCTTTTTCCCCTTGGGGCAACACTAGCATTATTGTTATGCTTAAGGGGCCATTTGAAACCCGTATGCTTTCTTCGGTTGCGATAACACATTTTTCCACCAAAATTTAGGTGCAACTTGTAGTCAGTGAAAGGCCAAGATGTCCTTTTAGATTGTATAATAGCCAGCCCTTTCATCCTCTTTATCAACAACTTTTGTACCTTAAAAGGTGATTAAGGTTCCTGTATAAGGCCGTCAGAACTAGTCCACAGCCTGTGAGTTGCTGAACAGAGAAGTGTGGCGCTGCCCCCGCTTCTCTAAAACTAAGTTGGTTCCTGCTCACTTTGTTAGTGCCACTGCCTCTACAAGCATGGGTGCTCCCCCAAAGAAAGTAGAGAGCAGGTCCTTGTACATCTGGACCTTGTCCCTCCCTATTGCGTGTCTGGCTCTAAGGCCAGTTTCCCGGCTTTTTAAAAAGGGACGTATATCGTCCGTAATTAGCGCCATATGTGCGAAATTTGGCTGGAATGTCCAAATCATTCGGAATCCAAGTTCTCTAGAGAACTTGGTTACGTTCCTCTCCCCCCTCGGCGAATACCCGCGGTGGGAGATTATTGAAAGTGAATTACCGGGGGGTATACGCGTTCCACCTCTGCCTGTCCACTGGGTAATTTCAAAAAAAGCCGTGTGAACATAGCCTAAGCCTACGGACAATGAGTTTGGCACATGTGCCATATAGCATGTAAAAATATTGGTAAAAAGTGTTACAAATTTTAAAACATTTTAATTACCAGAAACACAGCCATTGTGTCATAATGGGGAAATAATAGGAAAAGTAATAAACCCCCCAAAAACACCCCATCATAAAGTAAGGCACCAGACCATGATCCAGAAGAGTTGTGGGACTGATAATGTTCTTAATACCATGTGGTATACTATAAACAACCACATAGCTTTTATTGAAATCTGTGTGGTAATATATGTAAAAAGTATTGCCATAGGGTTAAAAACTTCTGTACACTGAATTCCTTTTAGAAGGTAGTGTACCCCCAGTTATTTAAGTAGAAAAGACAGTTTTGTAAAAAATAAGCAATAAAGGGCTGGTTAGGTGAAAGCCATAGCTGGAAGGGTTTTCCATGCCCTATATATTATATTATATATATAATTTTTTATATATATATTATATAACTACCGGCCTTTTTGATACCCGCCCAACTGTCTTTAACACTTAAGTTCTACTCAGCCAATCACCTGGCGGCAACTCTGTGCTTTTTGGCATGTAGACAGGGTCAAGAAATCTCCTGCAGTTCAAACCGAGCATCAGTATGGGGAAAAAAAGGTGATTGGTGCCTTTGAACGTGGCATGGTTGTTGGTCCCAGAAGGGCTGGTTGAGTATTTCGAAAATGCTGATCTCCCGGGATTTTCAGCACAACCATTCTAGGGTTTACGAGAATGGTCCCAAAAAGAAAAAAAATCCAGTAGCGGCAGTCCCGTGGGCGGAAATGCCTTTTGATGCCAGAGGTCAAAGGAGAAGGGGGGACTGGTTCGAGTGATGGAAGGAAACGTGACCAAATAGCCCCCTTACAACCAAAAATAGGCGAAAAGACATTTGAACGCACGTACGGCGAACTTTGGCAGATGGGTCAGCAGCAGAAGACCACACCGGGGGCCACTCCTTTCAGCTAAGAACAGGGAAAATGAGGCTCCAATTTGCCCAAGTCATCGAAATTGGACAGTAGAAGATTGGAAAAACGTTGCCTGGTCTGTTTAGTCTCGATTTTTTTGCTGCGCATTCGGATGGGTTTTGGGTCAGAATTTGGCGTCAACAACATGAAGCATGGATCCATCCCGCCTTGTATCAACGGGTTTAGGTGGTGGTGGTGGGTTGGTGTGGGGAATATTTTTTGGCACTCTTTGGGGCCCCCTTTGGGACCAATTGAGCATCGTGCAACACCTTTTGGAATCTATGCCCCGAAAATTTTAGGCAGTTTGAAAGGGAAAAAAGGGGGGCCAAAACCCCTTACTAGCATGGGGTTTTCCCAATTAAAATGGCCGGTGAGTGTATATATATATATTACAAAAAGTGTGTTTGGCCTCTTTCATACTGAAGAATATAAGATGGTCAACATAATAAAAGAGTGTCCATTCTGGGGTAAATGGGGGATTAAGCAGGATTATTTGGCATCTAGAGAAGTAATGGAATAGATTATCATTTGAATTTCTGCACATAGGGGAAGACGATATAGGGGTACAACTCATAAGATAATAGCATAGGGTTGATATGTATGCTTTATGTAGATTTTAGGAGCCATATCCCAGTATGAAGCAGCTGAAAAGTAACAATTAGCCATGTATAGTTAATCAACAAAATCTTTCATCAATATATTTTTGG
>JAODAL010058240.1:0-22202 GCA_025379985.1 Phyllomedusa bahiana
TACGAAGGACCCCAATCCATATGTACAGTTGAGGAATAAGGGGAAGGAAAGCCATCAAAAAGGGAACACCTACTTTATGAAAAAGCAATAATTAACGGTAAGTGGAAACCCCCAACAAGTGGACATCAAAATGCATATTTTATTGGTATCATTTAAGAGAAAATCTGACGCGTTTCAGGCCGAAACTCTAGCCCTTGTCCGTTTCGCCCTCATGTCTATGGATCTTAAATGACACCAACAAAATTCCGATTTCATCTTCTTGCATATGTTTCTATAACAATCCGAGTGATCTGGGCCTTCCATGTAACAGGAGAGGTGAGCTGCAGTGAGCTGGACATCAGAGAATGATCCCTATGAAAGACACAGATTAGGTAGATGGATAAAGAGAGAGCATGTCCACATCACAGATGGATAAGAGAATATTCCATATGATAGAGAGGGATGAGCCTGATAAGAGGATAGATGACAGACAGACAGATAGAAAGATGGATAATGGACAGACAGACAGATAATTAGATAGATAGATAGATAGATAGACAAACAGATAGACAGATAGATATAGAGAGATAGATAGATATTAGATAGATAGATAGATAGATAGATAGGTAGATAGACGGACAGACAGACAGATAGATAATTAGATAGACCGATCATTAGATAGATAGATAGATAGATAGATAGATAGATAGATAGATATGAGATAGATAGATAGATAGCCATACAGATGTGATGTAGAGGACAGCCATACAGATGTAGAGGACAGCCATACAGATGTAGAGGACAGCCATACAGATGTGATGTAGAGGACAGCCATACAGATGTAGAGGACAGCCATACAGATGTGACGGTAGAGGACAGCCATACAGATGTAGAGGACAGCCATACAGATGTAGAGGACAGCCATACAGATGTGACAGTAGAGGACAGCCATACAGATGTGACGGTAGAGGACAGCCATACAGATGTGACAGTAGAGGACAGCCATACAGATGTGATGTAGAGGACAGCCATACAGATGTAAGGACAGCCATACAGATGTGAGGGTAGAGGACAGCCATACAGATGTGATGTAGAGGACAGCCATACAGATGTAGAGGACAGCCATACAGATGTTAGGGTAGAGGACAGCCATACAGATGTGAGGACAGCCATACAGATGTGAGGACAGCCATACAGATGTGACAGTAGAGGACAGCCATACAGATGTGACAGTAGAGGACAGCCATACAGATGTGAGGACAGCCATACAGATGTGATGTAGAGGACAGCCATACAGATGTAGAGGACAGCCATACAGATGTAGAGGACAGCCATACAGATGTGATGTAGAGGACAGCCATACAGATGTGACGGTAGAGGACAGCCATACAGATGTAGAGGACAGCCATACAGATGTAGAGGACAGCCATACAGATGTAGAGGACAGCCATACAGATGTGACAGTAGAGGACAGCCATACAGATGTAGAGGACAGCCATACAGATGTGATGTAGAGGACAGCCATACAGATGTGACAGTAGAGGACAGCCATACAGATGTGATGTAGAGGACAGCCATACAGATGTAGAGGACAGCCATACAGATGTGACGGTAGAGGACAGCCATACAGATGTGACAGTAGAGGACAGCCATACAGATGTAGAGGACAGCCATACAGATGTGAGGGTAGAGGACAGCCATACAGATGTGAGGACAGCCATACAGATGTAGAGGACAGCCATACAGATGTGACAGTAGAGGACAGCCATACAGTTGTGAGGGTAGAGGACAGCCATACAGATGTGATGTAGAGGACAGCCATACAGTTGTGAGGGTAGAGGACAGCCATACAGATGTGATGTAGAGGACAGCCATACAGATGTGATGTAGAGGACAGCCATACAGATGTGATGTAGAGGACAGCCATACAGAAGTGAGGGTAGAGGACAGCCATACAGATGTGACAGTAGAGGACAGCCATATAGATGTAGAGGACAGCCATACAGATGTGATGTAGAGGACAGCCATACAGATTTGATGTAGAGGACAACCATACAGATGTGATGTAGAGGACAGCCATACAGATGTGACGTAGAGGACAGCCTACAGAGTAGAGGACAGCCATACAGATGTGACAGTAGAGGACAGCCATACAGATGTGACGGTAGAGGACAGCCATACAGATGTGACGTAGAGGACAGCCATACAGGTGTGACAGGAGAGGACAGCCATACAGATGTAGAGGACAGCCATACAGATGTGATGTAGAGGACAGCCATACAGATGTAGAGGACAGCCATACAGATGTGACAGTAGAGGACAGCCATACAGATGTGACAGTAGAGGACAGCCATACATACAGATGTGATGTAGAGGACAGACATACAGATGTGATGTAGAGGACAGCCATACAGATGTGAGGACAGCCATACAGATGTGATGTAGAGGACAGCCATACAGATGTGACAGTAGAGGACAGCCATACAGATGTTGAGGACAGCCATACAGATGTGAGGGGTGAGGTCAGCCATACAGATGTTACGGTAGATGTCAGCCATACAGATGTAGAGGACAGCCATACAGATGTGACAGTAGAGGACAGCCATACAGATGTAGAGGACAGCCATACAGATGTAGAGGACAGTAGAGGACAGCCATACAGATGTAGAGGACAGCCATACAGATGTGATGTAGAGGACAGCCATACAGATGTGACGGTAGAGGACAGCCATACAGATGTGACAGTAGAGGACAGCCATACAGATGTGACGGTAGAGGACAGCCATACAGATGTAGAGGACAGCCATACAGATGTGACGGTAGAGGACAGCCATACAGCAGTTGTGAGGACAGCCATACAGATGTGACAGTAGAGGACAGCCATACAGATGTGAGGGTAGAGGACAGACATACAGATGGGAGGACAGCCATACAGATGTGAGTGTAGAGGACAGCCATACAGATGTGGAGGACAGCCATACAGATGTGATGTAGAGGACAGACATACAGATGTGACAGTAGAGGACACACAGATGTAGAGGACAGCCATACAGATGTGAGGGTAGAGGACAGCCATACAGATGTGGAGGACAGCCATACAGATGTGATGTAGAGGACAGACATACAGATGTGACAGTAGAGGACACACAGTTGTGAGGACAGCCAGCCACAGCGGCAGCACTGACCTCGGTGACCACGGTGGAGTGGTACAGGTCCCGGTCGTAGCTCCAGCCGTCCAGGCACTTCTCCTTCTGGATGTCGCTGACATTGACGTCCACCCCCGGGATGAGCCCCAGCGCGGAGTAGTTCTTCAGGGCGTCCAGGCGGTACCTCAGGCACCTGCTCTCCACCTGCTGGCCGTCCCGCTCCTCCCGGGGGATGCTGACATTCCTCCATGCCTGGCTCAGGTTGGCACTGTCGGGCACCAGGCAGCGGTGCTCCGGGGTCCCCGCCAGGAACACGACTGACATACCATTGAAGCCCTTGGGGATGATGCTGGCGCTGAGCAGGATGAAGATGAGGCGCTGGACGGGCCCCCACGCGCCCAGGAAGGAGGTGGCCTCATCATAGTCGCCCATGGCTCCGAGGTGTCAGCACCGGGACGGCCGCCCTGGCACTAGGTACAGAGAAGCAGCACAGCGCTCCTCATGTTGTTATGAAGTGAGGCCCCGCCCCCCGGTGTGTAGGGGGCGGGGTTACCCGGTGGTGATTCCCCCAGTGCAGTGTGCCCGGCACTAACCTCACCCGGAGAGCCCCGCCCCCCTCCGCATTGTCTGCTCCGCTCCCCCTCCATCAGGATGGTACAGCCGGCACCCCTCCCAGACACCCAGTGACACAGCACATTCATGTTACACAACCCGCAGGGAGTGATATAACCGGCCGCTCGTAAGTGTAGGACAGGGTAGTGAGGCACATTGTCAAAGGGTGAACCTACACTACACTCACCCTGCTGTATATTATATAGGGTGACACTACAATCACCCTGCTGTCTATTATATAGGTTTACACTACACTCACCCTTCTGTATATTATATATGGTGACACTACACTCCCCTCCCGCTGCTGTATATTATATAGGGTGACACTACACTCACCCTGCTGTATATTATATAGTGTGACACTACACTACACTCACCCTGCTGTATATTATATAGGGTGACACTACACTCACCCTGCTGTATATTATGTAGTGTGACCCTGCACTATAGTCACCCTGCTGTATATTATATAGGGTGACACTACACTCACCCTGCTGTATATTATATAGTGTGACACTACACTCACCCTGCTGTATATTATGTAGTGTGACCCTACACTACACTCACCCTGCTGTATATTATATAGGGTGACACTACACTCACCCTGCTGTATATTATATAGTGTAACACTACACTCACCCTGCTGTATATTATGTAGTGTGACACTACACCACCCGCGTATATTTTATAGGGTGACACTACACTCACCCTGCTGTATATTATATAGTGTGACACTACACTACACTCACCCTGCTGTATATTATATAGGGTGACACTACACTCACCCTGCTGTAGATTATATAGTGTGACACTACACTACACTCACCGTGCGGTATATTGTGTAGTGTGACACTACACTACACTCACCCTGCTGTATATTATGTAGTGTGACACTACACTCACCCTGCTGTATATTATATAGGGTGACACTACACTCACCCTGCTGTATATTATGTAGTGTGACCCTACACTACACTCACCCTGCTGTATATTATGTAGTGTGACACTACACTCACCCTGCTGTATATTATATAGGGTGACACTACACTCACCCTGCTGTATATTATGTAGTGTGACCCTGCACTACACTCACCCTGCTGTATATTATGTAGTGTGTGACACTGCACTATAGTCACTCTGCTGTATATTATATAGTGTGACCCTGCAAATATAGTCCCCCCTGCTGTAATAATGTAGTGTGACCCTGCACTATACTCACCCTGCGTATAAATTATATAGTGTGACCCGGCACTACACTCACCCTGCTGTATATTATATAGTGTGACCCTGCACTACACTCACCCTGCTGTATATTATATAGGGTGACACTACACTACACTCACCCTGCTGTATATTATGTAGTGTGACCCTGCACTATAGTCACCCTGCTGTATATTATGTAGTGTGACCCTACACTATACTCACCCTGCTGTATATTATGTAGTGTGACCCTGCACTATACTCACCCTGCTGTATATTATATAGTGTGACACTACACTACACTCACCCTGCTGTATATTATGTAGTGTACCCTGCACTATAGTTCCCCCCTGCTGTATATTAAAGTAGTGTGACCCTGCACTACACTTACCCTGCTGTATATTAATGTAGTTTGACCCTGCACTATACTCCCCCCTGCTGTATAATATAGTTGACACTACACTATAATCACCCTGCTGAAAATTATGTAGTGACCCTGCACTATAGTCACCCGCTGTATAATCATGTTAGTGTTGACCCGCACTACACTCACCCTGCTGTATATTATGTAGTGGGAAACCCCACACTATAAATCACCCTGCTGTATATTGTGTAGTGTGACCCTGCACTACACTCACCCCTGCTGTAAAATTATGTAGTGGGGACCCTGCACTACACCACCCTGCTGTATATTATGTAGTGTGACCCTACACTATACTCACCCTGCTGTATATTATATAGTGTGACACTAAACTACAAACACCAAGCTGTATATTACATAGGGTGACACTACACTCACCCTGCTGTATATTATATAGTGTAACACTACACTCACCCTGCTGTATATTATGTAGTGTGACCCTACACTACACTCACCCTGCTGTATATTATATAGTGTAACACTACACTCACCCTGCTGTATATTATATAGGGAGACACTACACTCACCCTGCTGTATATTATATTGTGTAACACTACACTCACCCTGCTGTATATTATGTAGTGTGACACTACACTCACCCTGCTGTATATTATATAGTGTAACACTACACTCACCCTGCTGTATATTATGTAGTGTGACACTACACTCACTCTGCTGTATATTATATAGGGTGACACTACACTCACCCTGCTGTATATTATATAGGGTGACACTACACTCACCCTGCTGTATATTATATAGGGTGACACTACACTAACCAAGCTGTATATTATATAGTGTGACACTACACTCACCCTGCTGTATATTATGTAGTGTGACCCTACACTACACTCACCCTGCTGTATATTATATAGGGTGACACTACACTCACCCTGCTGTATATTATATAGTGTAACACTAACCACTCACCTGCTGATATTATATAGTGTTAACACTACACACCACCCGCTGTATATTATGAGTGTGGGCACTACACTCACCCTGCTGTATATTATATAGGGTGACACTACACTCACCCTGCTGTATATTATATAGGGTGACACTACACTCACCCTGCTGTATATTATATAGGGTGACACTACACTACACTCACCCTGCTGTATATTATATAGTGTAACACTACACTCACCCTGCTGTATATTATATAGGGTGACACTACACTACACTCACCCTGCTGTATATTATATAGTGTGACACTACACTACACTCACCCTGCTGTATAAATTTTATAGGGTACACTACACTCACCCTGCTGTATATTATGGGATGTGTGACCCTACATACACTCACCCCTGCTGTAAAATTATATAGGGGAAAACACATACTCACCCTGCTGTATATTATGTAGTGTGACCCAACATATACTCACCCTGCTGTATAAATATATAGTGTGACCCTACACTATACTCACCCTGCTGTATATTATGTAGTGTGACCCTACACTACACATATTATATAGGGTGACACTATACTCACCCTGCTGTATATTATATAGGGTAACACTATACTCACCCTGCTGTATATTATGTAGTGTGACCCTACACTACACTCACCCTGCTGTATATTATATAGGGTGACACTACACTCACCCTGCTGTATATTATGTAGTGTGACCCTGCACTATACTCACCCGGCTGTATATTATGTAGTGTGACCCTGCACTATACTCACCCGGCTGAATATTATGTAGTGTGACCCTGCACTATACTCACCCTGCTGTAAATTAATATGTGACCCTACACTATACTCACCCTGCTGTATATTAAAGTAGTGTGACCCTGCACTATAGTCACCCCCGCTGTATATTATGTATGTGTGACCCCGCACTATACTCACCCCGGGTGAATATTAAAGTATGTGACCCTGCACTATAGTCACCCTCTGTATATTATGTAGTGTGACCCTGCACTATACTCACCCTGCTGTATATTATGTAGGTGACCCTGCACTATACTCACCCTGCTGGGATATTATGTAGGTGACCCTGCACTATAAATCACCCGGCTGAATATTATGTAGTGGGCCCTGCACTATAGTCCACCCTGCTGTATATTATGTAGTTGACCCTGCACAAAAGTCACCCTGCTGTATATATGTGTAGTGTGACCCTGCACTATACTCACCCGGCTGAATATTTATTATGTGACCCGGGACTAATAGTCACCCTGCTGTATATTATGTATGTGACCCTGCACTATACTCACCCTGCTGTATATTATGTAGTTGACCCTGTACTATAGTCACCCTGCTGTATATTATGTGTAAGTGTGACCCTGCACTATAGTCACCCTGCGTATATTATGTAGTGGGGACCCTGCACTATACTCACCCTGCTGGGATATTATGTAGTGTGACCCTGCACTATAGTCACCCTGCTGTATACTATGTAGTGTGACCCTGCACTATACTCACCCTGCTGTATATATTATGTAGTGTGACCCTGCACTATAGTCACCCTGCTGTATATTATGTAGTGTGACCCTGCACTATACTCACCCTGCTGTATATTATGTAGTGTGACCCTGCACTATAGTCATCCTGTTGTATATTATGTAGTGTGACCCTGCACTATAGTCACCCTGCTGTATATTATGTAGTGTGATCCTGCCCTATAGTCACCCTGCTGTAGATTATGTAGTGTGACCCTGCCCTATAGTCACCCTGCTGTATATTATGTAGTGTGACCCTACACTATAGTCACCCTGCTGTATATTATGTAGTGTGACCCTGCACTATACTCACCCTGCTGTATATTATGTAGTGTTACCCTGCACTATAGTCCCCCCTGCTGTATATTATGTAGTGTGACCCAGCACAAACCACCCTGCTGTATATTATGTAGTGTGACCCTGCACTATAGTCACCCTGCTGTATATTATGTAGTGTGACCCTGCACTATACTCACCCTGCTGTATATTATGTAGTGTGACCCTGCACTATAGTCATCCTGTTGTATATTATGTAGTGTGACCCCGCACTATAGTCCACCCTGCTGTATATTATGTATGTGATCCTGCCCTATAGTCACCCTGCTGTATATTATGTATGTGACCCTGCCCTATATCACCCTGCTGTATATTATGTAGTGTGACCCACACTATACTCACCCTTCGTATAATTAGTAGTGTGACCCTGCACTATACTCACCCTACTGTATATTAATGTAGTGTGACCCTACACTATACTCACCCTGCTGTAATATTATGTAGTGTGACCCTGCACTATACTCACCCTGCTGTATATTAAAGTAGTGTGACCCTGCAAATATACTCACCCTACTGAATTATGTAGTGTGACCCTGCACTATACTCACCCGGGTGAATAATATTAGTTTTGACCCTACACTATACTCACCCTGCTGTATATTATGTAGTGTGACCCTGCACTATACTCACCCTACTGTATATTATGTAGTGTGACCCTGCACTATACTCACCCGGCTGAATATTATGTAGTGTGACCCTACACTATACTCACCCTGCTGTATATTATGTATGTGACCCTACACACACTCACCCGCTGAATATTATGTAGTTGGGCCCCCGCACTATAGTCACCCTGCTGTATATTAAAGTAGTGTGACCCTGCACTATACCAACCCGGCTGAATATTATTTAGTGGACCCTCACTATACTCACCCTACGTATATTAAAGTAGTGTGACCCTAAAACTATACTCACCCTGCTGTATATTATGTAGTGTGACCCTACACTACACTCACCCGGCTGAATATTATGTAGTGTGACCCTGCACTATAGTCACCCTGCTGTATATTATGTAGTGTGACCCTGCACTATAGTCACCCTGCTGTATATTATGTAGTGTGACCCTGCACTACACTCACCCGGCTGAATATTATGTAGTGTGACCCTACACTATACTCACCCTGCTGTATATTATGTAGTGTTACCCTACACTATAGTCACCCGGCTGAATATTATGTAGTGTGACCCTGCACTATACTCACCCGCTGAATAATTATGTAGTTTTGACCCGCACTACACTCACCCGGCTTTAATATTATGTAGTGTGACCCTACACTATACTCACCCTGCTGTAATTATGTAGGGGTTACCCAACCCCTATAGTCACCCTGCTGTATATTATGTAGTGTGGGCCCTGCACTATACTCACCCGGCTGTATATTATGTAGTGTGACCCTGCACTATAGTCACTCTGCTGTATATTATGTAGTGTGACCGTACACTACACTCACCCGGCTGAATATTATGTAGTGTGACCCTGTACTATACTCACCCTGCTATATATTATGTAGTGTGACCCTACACTACACTCACCCGGCTGAATATTATTTAGTGTGACCCTACACTATACTCACCCTGCTGTATATTATGTAGTGTTACCCTACACTATAGTCACCCTGCTGTATATTATGTAGTGTGACCCTGCACTATACTCACCCGGCTGAATATTATGTAGTGTGACCCTACACTATACTCACCCTGCTGTATATTATGTAGTGTGACCCTACACTACACTCACCCGGCTGAATATTATGTAGTGTGACCCTGCACTATAGTCACCCTGCTGTATATTATGTAGTGTGACCCTACACTATAGTCACCCTGCTGTATATTATATAGGGTGACACTACCCTACACTCACGCTGGTGGGTATTATGTAGTGTGACCCTGCACTATAGTCACCCTGCTGTATATTAATGTAGTTTACCCTGCACTAAAAGTCACCCTGCTGTATATTATGTAGTGTGACCCTGCACTATAGTCACCCTGCTGTATATTATGTAGTGTGACCCTGTACTATAGTCACCCGGGTGAATATTATGTAGTGTGACCCTACACTACACTCACCCTACTGTATATTATGTAGTGTGACCCTGCACTATACTCACCCGGCTGAATATTATGTAGTGTGACCCTACAGTCACCCTGCTGTATATTATTTAGTGTGACCCTACACTACACTCACCCTGCTGTATATTATGTAGTGTGACCCTACACTACACTCACCCTGCTGTATATTATGTAGTGTGACCCTGCACTATAATCACCCTGCTGTATATTATGTAGTGTGACCCTGCACTATAGTCACCCTGCTGTATATCATGTAGTGGGGACCCGCACTATAGTCACCCTGCGTATATTAATGTAGTGTGACCCTGCACTATATCACCCTGCTGTATATTATGTAGTGTGACCCTGCACTATACTCACCCTGCTGTACATTATGTAGTGTGACCCTAACACTACACTCACCCACTTTTATAAATTTTGTAGTGTGACCCTACACTACACTCACCCTGCTGATATTAGTAGTGTGGGCCCTGCACTACAGTCACCCTGCTGTATATTATATAGTGTGACCCTGCACTACACTCACCCTGCTGTATATTAGTATGTGACCCTACCACTATAATCACCCTGCTGTTATATTATGTAGTGTGACCCTACACTATAGTCACCCTGCTGTATATTATGTAAATTTTGACCCTGCACTATACTCACCCTGCTGTTAATATTATGTAGTGTGCCCTGCACTAACTCACCCTGCTTATATTATGTAGTGTGACCCTGCACTATACCCCACCCTGCTGTATTAAAATTTTAGTGTGACCCTACACTACACTCACCCTGCTGTATATTATGTAGTGTGACCCTGCACTATACTCACCCGGCTGTATATTATGTAGTGTGACCCTGCACTAATAGTCACCCTGCGTATATTAAGTATGTGACCCTACACATACTCACCCTGCTGTTAAATTAAGTAGTGTGACCCTGCACTATACTCCCCCCTGCTGTATATTATGTAGTGGTGACCCTGCACTATACTCACCCTGCTTTTATATTATGGGAGTTTTGACCCTACACTATACTCACCCGGCTGAATATTATGTAGTGTGACCCTACACTCACCCTGCTGTATATTATGTAGTGTGACACTACACGCTCCCTGCGGAATATAATGTAGTGTGGCCCTACACTAAACTCTCCCTGCGGTATATTATGTAGGGTGACCCTACACTATACTCACCCTGCTTATATTATGTAGTGGTGACCCGCACTAAAAGTCCACCCTGATGTATTTATTAAATGTGACCCTGGCACTATATTCACCCTGATGTAATTATGTAGTGTGACCCTCACTAAAATCACCCTGCTGTATATTATCTAGTGTGACCCTGCACTACACTCACCCTGCTGTATATTATGTAGTGTGACCCTACACTCACCCTGCTGTATATTATGTAGTGTGACCCTTCACTAGACTCACCCTGCTGTATCGTATGTAGTGTGCCCCTGCACACTACTCACCCTGCTGTATAATATGTAGTGTGACCCACACTATAGTTTACCCTGCTGTATATTATGTAGTGTGACCCTGCACTATATCCCCCGATGTATATTAAGTAGTGTGACCCTGCACTATAATCACCCTGCTGTATATTATGTAGTGTGACCCTGCACTATAGTCACCCTGCTGTATATAATGTAGTGTGACCCTGCACTATAGTCACCCTGCTGTATATTAAGTAGTGTGACCCTGCACTATACTCTCCCGGCTGTATATTATGTAGTGTGACCCTGCACTATAGTCACCCTGCTGTATATTATGTAGTGTGACCCTGCACTATACTCACCCGGCTGAATATTATGTAGTGTGACCCTGCACTATACTCACCCGGCTGTATATTATGTAGTGTGACCCTGCACTATACTCACCCTGCTGTATATTATGTAGTGTGACCCTGCACTATACTCACCCGGCTGTATATTATGTAGTGTGACCCAACACTATAGTCACCCTGCTGTATATTATGTAGTGTGACCCTGCACTATAGTCACCCTGCTGTATATTATGTAGTGTGACCCTACACTATACTCACCCTGCTGTATATTATGTAGTGTGACCCTGCACTATACTCACCCTGCTGTATATTATGTAGTGTGACCCTGCACTATAGTCACCCTGCTGTATATTATGTAGTGTGACCCTGCACTATACTCACCCTGCTGTATATTATGTAGTGTGACCCTGCACTATAGTCACCCTGCTGTATATTATGTAGTGTGACCCTGCACTATAGTCACCCTGCTGTATATTATGTAGTGTGACCCTGCACTATACTCACCCTGCTGTATATTATGTAGTGTGACCCTACACTATACTCACCCTGCTGTATATTATGTAGTGTGACCCTACACTATAGTCACCCTGCTGTATATTATGTAGTGTGACCCTGCACTATACTCACCCTGCTGTATATTATGTAGTGTGACACTACACTCATCCTGCTGTATATTATGTAGTGTGACCCTGCACTCATCCTGCTGTATATTATGTAGTGTGACCCTACACTGTAATCACCCTGCTGTATATTATGTAGTGTGACACTACACTGTAATCACCTTGCTGAATATTATGTAGTGTGACCCTGCACTATACTCACCCTGCTGTATATTATGTAGTGTGACACTACACTGTAATCACCTTGCTGAATATTATGTAGTGTGCCACTCACTTACTCACACTGCGTGTATCTGTTATTATCGTGACCTCTGTCACATTCACTAGTGCAATGTTACCAGGATATTGCAATCCAAGATCACACTAAATTAGTAGGTGACTACACATCACCTCTGATACTTGTAGGTGAACACATGCAATTATCTTTTTATTCAAATTCACTTAATGCTAAAGAGGTGTTTTCCACAGATATTATAACCTAACGCTTGTCCCTTTAATTATGAAGTTGATAATGAAATACAAAAAAGGCCCTCACCTTTTAGAACCTGACTTGTTCACACTCTTCCATTATTAGCGTGTCCTCAGGACATATCACCATGTGAAATAGCTCGTGACTAATATGATTCGGGTTAACTTGAGCACTGATGTTGTCGACCTCAGTGGCACTGGAATAGGTTAGTATATTATCTCTAATTGTTATAATAATCCCCAAAAGACTGTGTTGCTTGCAAGTCTGAGCAGAAATTATATGATTTCATAAATGTATTATTTATTATTCACAGACAGAATATTATGACCACCAGCTAATAACCAGAGTAACTGCTATTTGCAACACGGACAGCAAAGAGACGGCTGGGAATGACTCAGTAAGGTCCTGATAGGTTGTTACAGGTATCTAGAGCAATGCTGACTGCATCCCACAGCTACCGGAGGGTGTATGTGGGACGATCCATAGAGAAAACATCTGTGGTGGTCCCACAGATGCTCAATTGGGTTCAAGTCTGAGGAGTTAGGGAGACAGGGTAATACTTGGAAATCTTGATCATGCTCTTCTAACCAATGTCAGACATTTCTAACTGTGACATGTGACATTGTCTTTCTGGAAGATCCCATCTGCGCCAGAGAAGACAATCAGCATGAATGGGTGTAAGTGATCTGCAAGAATGGAGTCATAACCAAGCTGGTTGAGAGAGTCTTCCACATGGATGACTGGGCCAAAGAATGCCACAAAAACATTCCCCAGACCATAATGCTGTCACCACCAGATTGTGGTCTTCCAGCAATGGTTGCAGGGTGTTCTGTCTCCTATGTTTCTTGCCTGACACACCAACGTTCATGAGTATGTCATGCCACCTGTGCCAGGAAGAAGACAGAGTTCAGCGGGAGCTTCAGGGCACGAGGGAAAGGTGAGTACTAGTGTTTTTTATTTTATATATGCCCTATTACCTACCTACGGATACTGGGGAGCCTATTACCTATTAATAAATATACACAGGGGTCCTATTACCTGCCTACCGATACTGTGGAGCCTATTACCTATTAATAAATATATACTGGGGTCCTATTACCTACCTACCGATACTGGGGAACCTATTACTTATTAATAAATATATGCTGGGGTTCTATTACCTGCCTACTGATTCTGGGGAGCCTATTACCTATTAATAACTATATACTGTGGCCCTATTACCTGCCTACCTATACTGGGGAGCCTATAACCTATTAATAAATATATACTGGGGTCCTATTACCTACCTACAGATACTGGGGAACCTATTACTTATTAATAAATATATGCTGGGGTTCTATTACCTGCCTACTGTTTCCCTGGGGAGCCTATTACCTATTAATAAATATATACTGTGGCCCTATTACCTGCCTACCTATACTGGGGAGCCTATTACCTATTAATAAATATATACTGGGGCTCTATTACCTATTAATTAATATATAATGGGGCCCTATTACCTATTAATAAATATATACTGTGGCCATATATTACCTACCTATACTGGGGAGCCTATTACATATTCATAAATATATACTGGGGCCATATTACCTATTAATAAATATACTGGGGCCATATTACCTGCCTGTATATACTGGGGGCCATATTACCTGCCTTTATATACTAGGAGGCATATTACCTGCCTGTATATACTGGGGGCCATATTACCTGCCTATCTATATACTGGAGGCCATGTTCCTTGGCTAGCTGTGTAATGGGGCCATATTACCTGCCTATATATACTTGGGGCCATATAACCTACCTATATATACTGGGGCCCCAATTACCTGCCTAGCTATATACTGAGAGCACTTATTACCTGCTAGCTGTATGCTGGGGGCCCTATTATCTTACTGTATATACTGGGGTCGCTATCTATACTGGGGGCCCTATTACCTACCTATATGTACTGGGGGCCCTATTATCTATATATACTGGGGGCCCTATTACCTATCTACAGACTGGAGTACCCTATTATCTATATATCTACCTACTGGTGGACATATATACCTACCTTCTGAGAGGGGGTCTATAAACCTACCTAATGGGAGCATATAAAGGAATGATGGGTGACTCCCCATCTCCCACAGCAGACACCTGGCTTTTCTATCATATCCCCAGTAGGTAGGCAGGTATATAGGTGCTGGAAAAGTGCGGACTCTAAAATATTTGTGTGGTAAATTCTGCAGAGACGAGTCGTGGCCGGGAGAAGTCATCATGGCGGTCTGGGCCGGATGGAGAAGAGAAGGGAAAGTGAACGACTCCGATCAGAAAAGACGTCTCCTGTAAGTCACTAAATGTAACTGCAGTGTAATCACTTATATTTCTGCAGAGCCTACATACAACTAGTATCTACCACTATCTGGTCACTGTATGGTGTATGGTTACATAGACTGCAGGGGCGTAACTACCGGGGTAGCAGACATAGCAGCTGCAACGGGACCCGGGCCCACGTCTGCTACCCTGGTAATGCCGCTCCTGTGCCCGACGGCAGTGAACATAACAGTTCACTGCGGCGGGCGCGGAGCTGAGGATCCCGGTGTATCCCACCTCTCAACGCCCGGGCCCTCCGGCCCGAGCCTTCAAAGGCAGCGCTGCCCAGTGATAACAGAACGGAGTGCCACCGGCGCTCAGTGCTGACGTGGGCAGCGCGAAGACGTTTCATCATCTCGCTGCCCGCGCTGAGCACAGAGGCTGGAGCGCGTCGCATCGGAGAGCGTGGACAGAGGTAAGTAAACTATTTCTTATTTTACCTGCCTGTATATTATACCCCCTAAGCCTGCCTATATACCCCCAAACCCCGCCGAAAAAACCCCCTAAGCCTGCCTCTATCCTATAATCCTGCCCAAAATTTTCCCCCAAGCCTGCCCAATATCCCAACCTGCCTATATAAAACCCCCAAGCCCGCCTAAATACCCCCCAAAACCAACCCATATACCCCAAAAGCCTGCCCCATTTTTACCCCCCTAAGCCTGTCTGTAAACCCCCTGTCGCCCCTTTTTTACCCCCTAAACCTGCCCGGGATAACCCCTAAGCCTGCCCGTATATCCCCAACCCCCTGCCTTGGGGATAAAAACCCCCAAACCCCGCCCTTTTTTAACCCCATAAGGCCCGCCTGTATACCCCTAAGCCTGCCTTAAACCACCAAGCCTTTCCTATATACCCCCCCAACATGCCATATACCCCCTAAGCCTGCCTGTTAAAACCCCCCAAAAACCCGCTAATATACCCCCCTAAGCCAAACCTTTTATACCCCCAAGGGCCCTATAAAAACCCCAACCCGCCTATTTTTCCCCCAAGCCTGCCGGATACCCCCAAGCCTGGCCCATATTTCCCCCCCAACAAGCCCGTATACCCCCCGTCTGCCTATATACCCCCAACCCCCCCTATAAACCCCATAAGCCTGCCTGTATTCCCCTCAAAACCTTCCTTGTAAACCCCCCCAAACCCCGCCTATCAACCCCCCCAAACCTGCCCGTAATTTCCCCCCAAGCCTGACTATATTTTTTCCCCCTTAGCCTTCCTGTATACCCCCCCAAGCCCGCCTGTACACCCCAAAAACCCCCTATATACCCCCTGAGCCTGCCTGTATACCCCCTAAGCCGGCCGTATACCCCCAAACCTTTCCTATATACCCCCCCCTACCTATAAAACCCCAAACCTGCCTATATACCCCCTAAGCCGCCTGCATACCCCCAAAACCTGCCAAAATTCCCCCAAGCCCGCCTATATACCCCAAAGGGCTGCCTGTATACCGGCCCTAAGCCCCCTTTATACTCCCCAAAACACAAATAACCTAGTTTTTTTATTGGCAAAAGTATGCACCTTTTTTGTTCATTCCCCAAATGCGAGTCTTTTAAATTTTAAAATTTTAAACATTACGGGGGAAAATTTACCCCAAAATTTTCCCTTAAAATTAAATTTTTCCTTTTAAACATTAACATACAAAAAAAAAGACAAAAAGTCCTTTTAAAGGGAAAAAGGAAAAAGGTGGGAAAAACCCTTTTCGCGCTTAGGCGTGCCAAATTCCAATGGTATTAGATATAGGGTGTGGAAAGGGCGGGCGGCCTTGCCCTCCAGCTATCCTCATATCTTAAAACCAATTGGGGAATAGGGGCTACGCCTAAGCGCGGGGTAAGTATTGGGACCTTTTCCTATTCTTCAAAAGTTTTGTCGTTTTTTGTAAACGTTAAAAGATTAAAAGGAAAAAGTTTTTTAAGAAAAATTTTTTGGTTTAATTTTGGGCCAGATGGGATACTCCCCCAAACCGCCTTTTATAATTCCCTTTAAACGGTCTTTTTACCCCCATGCCTGCCTGTTTACCCCCCCTAAGCCTGCCCTTTTTTTTCCCCCAAGCTGCCATTTTATCCCCCCTAATTCCCGCCCCATATTTCCCCCAAGCCTGCCTTTTAAAACCCCTAAACCTTTCCTATTACCCCATAAGCCTGCCTGTTTTACCCCCTAAGCCCGCCATATTTCCCCCCAAGCCTGCCTGTTTTCCCCCCAAAGCCTCCTATTTTCCCCCTTTTAAACCTGCTTGGGATAAACCCCCAAAACCTGCCTGTTACCCCTTTCCCGCCTGCCTTTTATTAAAACCCCCCAAACCTGGCCCCATAAACCCCCCAAGCCTGCCTACACAGCCCCCCAAGAAGCCTTTTAAACCCCCTAAAGCCTGTCGTATACCCCCAAGCCGCCAAAAAACCCCTTTAAACCCGCCTATATAAACCCCCAAGCCTTCCTAAAATACCCCCTAAACCCCCCTGATAATCCCCAAGCCTGCCTGTATAAACCCCCTTTAAACCTGCCTATATACCCCCCAAAAGCCTATATTTTCCCCCCCTTTTCCCCGTCCCATTTACCCCCCAAACCTTTCCTTTATACCCCCCCTAAGGGATGTTGTATACCTCCCTAAGCCTGGTAACCCCCCAAACCGCCTTTTTAGCCCCTATAGCTACCCAAAAACCCCGCCCCTTTCCTATATGGCCCCCCTTAGCCTACCTTACCCCGTCTCCCTGTATTGGGGCCCCCCTTGCCCACCTTTTAACCCCCGCCCTGTCTACCTATTTTTGCTCCCCAAAAGCTACCCAAATCCTACCAAATAAAGTTTTCCTGCCTATTTGGGGCCCTTAAATATTTCCCCCCCTTTTTACCTATTTGGGGGGGCCCCCTAAAGCCCAGGCTACCTGAGGGGCCCCCCTACAGCAAAAACCTAAATACCTGGGGGCCCAAAAAAAATAAAATACCCGTACCTACCTAACCCGAGAAACCCGGCCAAAATTTTGCCTAACCCAAATTGCATCCTACCTACCTACCCGGGGGGGCCCCCTTTTTCAGCCTATTACCTTTCCCGGGTCTTTTCCCAAACCAGCTAATGGGGGGCAAATTTCTTTTAAAAGATTCAGGGGGTACAAAGGCCCTAGTGTAACACAATTTTCCAGGGGGTTTAATTCTCCGTTCCTCCCCTTAAGGAGACTGGACCCTTTTAAAATATGGGGCCCGGGTTTCCCACTCTCCCAACCCATGGGGGTTTTTCACAGAGGGAGAGGCAGTGAGGGAGGTGCTGGAAAAGTAAGGATTCTTAGATATTTGTGTCTAAATCTGCAGGGATGAGTGGCGGACGGGGGGAAGTCATCATGGTGGTCTGGACCAGATGCAGAACAAAAGGGAAAGTCAACGACTCAGTAGAGAAACATCCCCTGTAAGTCACAAGATGTAACTGCATTGTTATATGTCAGTTATATGTCTGCCGAGCCTGTTTACATCTATCTACCACTATATGGTCACTGTATGGAGATAACATGAGAAGAAAAAAACAATGTAGCCAGCTCACCACCCAATGTAGACGGCATCCGCACGTGTCCCGTCCGGAGCAAGACGTTTGGCAGTCCAACAATGTTGTAGAATGACACAGCGGTTCCAAAACTTTGAGATAAAATATCCAGGCGTTTATTTGAATTGAATAAAAACAATAGAAGAACCCCTCACAGCATAGCAAAAAAACAATCCCGTTAGTGCCGACGCGTTTCGGATGGCAATTCACCTTAGTCATGGCAAAACATAAGTGATAGAAAGACGTCCATATAACTAAAATAAGAGCCAAATGAATGAACTCACCTGTCGTAACACTGTCGCCTCCGTTATTTCCGCGGCAAGTCGGCTTCCGGGAAGCCAAAACAGCGCGCGTGCACGTCCGTCGGCGCCTCGGATTTCCCGGGGACGCCAACGGGCATCCATAACAACCAAGTCCGGACATGCGCAATGCAACCCAGCAACGGGACCGAGAACACCACAAACGGGTATCCAAGGTACCGCAACATGGTAAATGACACTGCGCCGCAGACTGGTAGGCTATACAGCCACATAAAAGATTGCACGGGGCAGTATGACAACGGAAGGAAAGACCTAGTTATGTTTTGGCGTACAACGATGTTAGCATATCACTTAAAGAATTTTGTATATGTATAAAAAGAACATATATGAATTAAAAGAAAAAGAAGGAAAAAAGCAAAAAATATTAAATTAATATTTAAAAAAATTATTATGTCATAACTCAGCAATATCTACAATATAAAAGACACAAAAAAACACCGAGAGAAAAAAAAAAAAAGCCCACTACCCAGAAAGGCCAACTCGTTAATAATGGAATCCATTCTCTTTTCAAAACAAGCAATGGGTGCTGCATTATCTTGCACAAAGATCCCAAAATGCTCCCGGTCGTGTAGAATGTGTTAATATGCCACCTCGGGGTGGCTTAATAACCCTTTCAATACCCTTATTTTTTGATTATTACAAATGCCATTATTACAGCCTAAAATGATTAGATTATTTGGGATCTATTTCGTTTAGACAAACTGGTAACATCATTAAGATGTTCCAGAATAAGAGTTTTTTTAAATTTTTTTGTAGTACTCCCTACGTATGAGAGTTTACAAGCTGTGCATGTAGCTAAGTAATACCACGTGGTTGAGAGTTACAATTTATGTATTCTTAATGAAAAATTGTTTGGTATGCTGACTGTTATTAAAAAAAACTTTTCCGTGTGAACAAAATTACATACACGCCAAGGGTTCGAAACCACATCGTAAAACCCCTTCGGGGTTTAAAACCATTCGTTTTGGGATTTTTAGACATCACTAGATTGGGAGACAATACACTTCCCAAAGTCCGTGATTTACGTGCCACTACTTGGACTCCCTCCGCAAGTACCTCTTCTAGAATGGGATCCTCAGTTAAAATTGGTAAATGCTTGTTGACAATATTTCTGATTTGTGGTATGTGTACTATAATCCAATCCCAGGACATTTCTGTTCCCTTTGGATTTTGGGTTCGTGTTTTGCATTTTTTGCTCATTAATAATTCATCCCTATTTTTTGACCAACAATGTGAGATGCAGTTTAAGTAACAAGAGGGATAACCTCTATTGCTCAATCTCCTAGAGATATTTTAACACTCAATCTCAAAAGTCCCCCCAATATGGCTACAGTTTCTCTTTGCAAAGGGTCATTTCAAACCCCCAAAGGGAAACGACCTGTGTGTGTGTTTCGGGTGATGGCTACGATAATGGAGAATGGTATTGCCTGCTGTTTCTTTGCAATATGTTTTAGTAGTAATTCTCTGGCCTGGTTCCCCAACCAACCCCAGGTCCAGAAACTCAATGGCATCCTGGCCGATATGGTGCACAAATGGAGATAACATACAGTTTGTAGGGCACTTGTGTACACTGGTATTTACCACTATATGGTCACTGTAATATTGATCTTTATTCAGTAATAGTGTAGGGGTATTATTAAGTCACTATGTGGTGGTAATTTGTGGTCGTGTTCTGGCGGTATAATCAGGTCCATATGTAGTAGTGTTATTGCTAACGTTGGTCTTGCTATACTGTAATGTGTTTGGTATCAGTATGGTGGTGATATCTATGGTGAGGTAATGACTCCTTGTATTATGTAGTAACTGCATGACTTAAGAGGTCCTGGTAAATATTCGTGGTCGGGGAGGGATGGGGGCCCATCCAAAAGTTTGCTATGGGGGCCCAGGCTTCTCTAGTTACGCCCCCGATTTAAAAAAAATGGTGTTATGGTTTTAAAATACGTCTTCAAGCCCGTGTTTTTAAATGATAGTCCCCATGTTGGGGGGCGCGTTTGGGGCCAAGGTCTGGGGAGAAATTTTTGAGTCTTAAGTTAAATAGTAGTTTTGGGGGGCCCTTTGGTTTTTTTAGGGTTTGTTTTAGTAACAATCATTTCCCCCTGGTTTTATTTTCTCCATGTATCGGGTTTTTTGTTTGGTGACTTTTTATTTTAAAAAGTCATAGTAGGGGAGCACCCTTTTTAAAAAAGTAAATCTAAACCGCGGTTTTATTTTTTATTTTACAAATGACTTCTGTGGGGATGGGCGGAAACTTTTTGGGGGAAATGAGAAAATTTTGTGAAAGGAACCCAAGTTTTTTCTCTGTTTAAAAATTTCAAACCACATTTTTAAAATGTGGGGTGAAAAATTCCCTGTAAACCCAGCCCCTACAAGCAATAAATTAAAACAAAAGGGGCCCCCGGTCCGGATGTTTTGGGACCCTTGCAACGCGGGCCCGGGCGATTTTAAACATCCCTTTTTTCCAAAATCCCCTTAAACCCCCTTGAATTTCCCCTGATGGCCCATGGGGATATGTTTGCAGACAGCCTATTGCATACTTTATATCCACCCAAACCAGTTTATGTGACCTTCCCTTTTAGAGTACAAAAACCCGACTTTGAACGAGGAAGTTTGTCTATTTAAGTGACTCAAGTGTTATTTTTTATCACAGTTTTTGTTTTTAGGAATTTAGAAATTTGGTACTTTATTCTATTTCAAAAGGGCTTTGGGAAAAGCTACAGATTTTTTCCCTTTAAGTGGGGAAAGATAGGGAGGGGAAAAAATAGGTATATGTTTTTAAATGAAGGAGGGGGGGAAAGTCTGGGGTGTACAATATGTTAATTCTTACTGACTTACTGGTTTTGGGAAAACCTTTTTTTTCCCCTTTTTCATGGGGGACGAGACGCCCAATTGATAATCACAAATTTCTTTTTTCATGGATGTTAGGGCCTGTCTTTCA
>JAODAL010058241.1:0-22200 GCA_025379985.1 Phyllomedusa bahiana
AAATGGGGGTGTGAGTGTTTTGTCTTATCTGTATTTTTGAATTTTTGCAATCTCCCCATGTATCATACTGTGGCTTTTCTGTATACTGGTGTGACTAGGTATCAATTCAATGTGCAGTTTTCTATCATCTAATTGCCCGCCTAGTGGAGGAGTGTGTGAGCTACTGCTCAGCAATTAGCTGCACCTGTTCATCTTTCCCAAGTAGGATAGGGGCCAGTGTTGCCTCCTACTTGGCTTAGTCTTCAGTCCAGCCATTAAGCTGTAAGTATGGCCTTTTGCTGTGTTCAATACCATTAAGTTGCTAAGATGTTAAGATCTGTCATATTGTGTCCTGTTCTGATTAACGTGATACCACACTATATTCTGGAGTCTTGAAGGATTTCGGAGTATGGAAAAACAGAAAGGACCTACTAACTCAATATAGATTTTGTCCTTCATCAGATTTGAGCCAGGGAATGCAGTGAGGAAATAGTTATTTAATAAGTTATAAGAAAGGGAAAGGAAAGATGAAGGAGAGCATTAATAGGTTATCAGGTGGAATGCACTGGGCCTTTTTTTTTTTAGAACTTTTTCACAGTACGCAACCATTAAATGTTTCTTATCTAACATCCACCATGTGTATGTGCAGATTAGAGCTGACAGGGCTCTCCGAGTATTCACATGTTGCTTTGTGTTCAGCACATATGGACTTCAGCCAATGTATCTGAGTCTGTTTCCATGTTACACTCCACTGACTAAGTCTATTCTTTGCCATTGTATATACAAGTTTATTACAGTGATTGTCGTATTTAATCATTGACAGCAGAGCGGACAGGATGGAGAAGTATAAAGAAATGAAATGTACCTTTTTTTTTTAAAATGTACCAGTGTTAGAAGCAAAAACTACATTGAAAAATGCATGGTTCATCAATGATTGATTAACAATGTTATAAATGACCACACCAGATCTGCCAGAGTTGGAGCTCATTTTTCCTGCTATATCTCTGCAATTAATTATAGCATCTCAAACTTGTTAGTAAAAGTACTGGACTGCAGGCGGCCTGTTTAGTCTCTGGACTCTTCTTCAACAGCCATGCTGTTGTGATGGATGTAGAATGTGGTTTAGCAAGGCTTTCCTGATAGAGACATTGCTATAAAACTGTGCATTAATAACAAGCTGCATTACCAATCTCCACTTGAGTCCAGAGGACATGGCGTCAATGGCTTCCATAAAGAATTTAAAAAATTTGATTCATCTGACCACAGAGCAGCTTTTCATTTTGTCTCAGTCTATTTTACTTATTCAATGAAGTTTATTGAAAAAGATATAACAGAAAAGACAAAGGCAACAGCTGTTGTCATACGTAGTACAGAAAAGGCATGATATTGGACATTATACAGTGCACTGAAGCGCCAGGCCGGCACGATGTTCTCATGCCTAACAATCGATCTACAAATGGTAATGTAATCAGATATCAAATGAACTTCTAATACAGCCAATACTATGGCTTAAGCCAGCTCCAACATATTATTGTCTTAGTGAAAAGGTTAGGCTGACAATATTTGTAGAAACAATGAAGTCTAGAGGCAGCTTTTGGAGAACGCCAATCTAAACATATAAAAAGGAATAAACAAAAAGAAAAACAAACATTTGGGTCTCTCGAATAACGTCACAAAGATGAGAGAGCACCAGCTTTCAGTAAGATTTACAAGAGAAGGTCCCCAGACAACGCATATACAGTTATTCATACGTTGCATAGTCCGGTAAAGCACAGAACAACAGCCAGTCAAACCAGAGGGCGTTGTATCTGTCCAGCGTCTACTTGTCATCGGCCCTAAGTTCCTCCATGCGCTGAAGGAAGGAAAATTCCTTGAACCACTCCGATATAGAGGGGGTTTTGGTGGATCTCCATAACCGGGGTATTAAGGCCTTAGCTGTAGTTAGCAAAAGCACTATTAAGCTACCTTTGAGGGCAGACAATTGGAGGGAATGACAAATAGAAGCAACACTCGTGGGTCGTTCTGTAACTGTATCCCTACCACCAACCTAATCACCTCTAATACCTTGATCCAAAAGGGCTGTATGTCAGGACACTCCCACCATATGTGCGTCATTTTACCCACTGCAGCACCGCAGCTCCAGCAACAGTCAGAAACCATGGGGAAAAGAGTATGGAGCAAGGAGGGCACTCGATACCAACGTGACAGCACCTTGAAGTTATGTTCTTGTAGTCTGTGTCACGATCCGTGCCGCATTCCTGTCCTTCGCCGCGGCCTCTGCTGTTGCCATGTGCGTTCCTGACGCCACTGCTTGCCCGCCTGTGGTTACTGTGCGGCTTTTCCCATGCTGGCCATGCTGCTCCTCCATCTTGGCTGCTGCCCTGACTCCTTGGTGCTCTATAGAGGGCGGTGGCCACATCTTCCACTCATTTATTCCCACAGTGTGCAGCGGGGTTGGGCTTCCTCTACCTATCCCCTTCCACCTGTGTGTTTATAAGCCTGCTACTCCCTACACTCCCTGCTTGATCCTTGTTGTTGCATGTTGTGTCATTAGTGTCTCATGTTGTGTCATATTGCGTTGTTAGTGTCTCATGTTGTGCTGTTGTTGCTGTGTGTTTTCTTATCTTGTTTGTTAGCTGTCCAGTGTGCATACGCTGTCTTGTTTGTGTCCTTATGGTATTCCCCATATTAGGTTAGTCTCTATGTTGGTCCTTGTGTCTGTGTCTTTGTCTGAGTTTCCTTGCCTTGTTCTCTGCCTGTGTTCTTGCCCTGGTCGTGCCTTGGTTCTTTGCCTGAGTTTAGTTTAAGTCTCTGTTCGTCTCTGCTCATGTTCTTGGTGTTGTTTCCAGTCTGTCTATGTATTGTTCCTTTGCCTTACGTTTAACCCTTCTGGTTGGCATCCATTTTGTCCTGTCTTTGTCTGTTTGTACCTGCGCATATCTTTACGTAGTCTGCTTTAGCTTTGTTCCTATTCTGTTGGTGCCTACCTTTGGCACTTCTGGCCTGTCTGGTCAGCTGCCACTGCTGGGGACTGCTCTGAGGTCGCACCTGGCGGCTGTTGGGGTAAGCCAGCCTTACCATCAAAGGATCTGTGAAGATGCCCGATGGCCGCATAGTCATGCCACCTCGGAGCAAGCCCGGCAGTGGTCCAGTGGGTCCACTACCTGCTTTACCCGCTCATCTGTTACAGTCTGCACGACATGAGTGACTTATACAATAGAACAGAAGCTTTCTCCCACTTCTCTTCAGAGAAGGGACTCTGAAGTTCCCTTTTTTCCAGCCATCCCCGGGTACGTTTGGTCTACTTTGGTCGGGGGACTGTATGGTATGTCGAAAAATATGTAAGTTAATTTTGTGTGGGGGTTCGTTGTCTGAAAACATAAATGTCAAAGGTGTTATTTTCTCTATGAAATTTAAAGCCTTTGCTTGTTCTTGGAGTAAAAATGTAGATCTGCTTAAAAGGACCCAAGTAAAGGGGCCCAAAGTGGTGGGTGTAAAAACAGGGGTGTTTCTCATCCATGTTTTTTAGTAAAGAAAGTATAGATATTGTCTCGGGAATATGTGGCCTTTGGGGGCCAAAACTGGTTGCGGGAACCCGGAAAAGTTTCCCTCCAAACCAGTATGGGATTTTTAAAAAGACCGGGGTCTTTCTCACCCTTTTTTGGGAAATCATTTTTGTCCAGGCAAGTTGGGGGAAATTTTTTTGGATTTTTGATTTATGGCTTTTTTTTTTGGAAAGATAGGGCTTAACTTGCCCCTGTGGATTGCTTGGTGAACGTGTTCACGACAAAAATTTTCGGGGAAATATTCTTGACCCCATGCAAATGATTTACATGCTGTTTTTAAATACAATGGCAAAATGGGGGTTTCATAGATCAGGAATAGGTTGAGCGATTATTATCGACAAAGTTGAAATGGGAAAAGGTTTTTTTATGGGGGATCAAAATTTTTTAATCATGCGATAATTAAGGCTAAAATCTGTGCATCATCTATTAAAAATGCGCCATTTTCGGCGCTTCCTTTTTTTGGCGGCCGCAAACCCAGATTACAGAATAGAGCAGGGTGAGATGTGTGTGCGCCCTCATGACTGGGAGGGTTTTGGTTTGGTTTTGCTGGAAAAATCACAGGGCCCTGTTTTACATGAACGGGCGTTCCTTTTCACCCTCAGTGTTTTCCCCAGCTTTCTATAGGATTTAGGACGGTGCGTTTGCCTGGGCCCAAAAATAAGCGAAATTTTTCTATTTTTGCAAGAGAAAACTCTATTTAGCTGTGTCCTTACAATTTATTTAATTAGAGTTTGGGAAAGATTTTTTTGTATTTTTGGGTTAGAGAATTTTAAAGGGCTTTTTACCGTTTTTAAAAGTCAGGGGAAAGGGAGGGGGGGGGGGGGGGCCCCCGGGCGAACCCAGACAAGCTCTATAAAGAAACTGGAAAAGTTCACCAAGTTTTTAGTGTAGAAAATTGCCGGGCAATTTCTTTATTTTTAACGGGGTTTGCTTTTGAAATTTTTCCGGGATTTTGGGAAACCTGAATTTATTTTTGGGGTTTAACATAATTTTATTTAAACTGCGGGGTCTCTGTGTTAGGTGAAAAAACTCACTTTTATTATCAGTTACATTTCGATAGGTGTTCATTTTAAATTTTTACCCATTCCACCTTTGTTCATAAAACCCCCTTTGATTTTAAAATCAAAAAAAAGCAATTTTTTAGTCCCCCACAGGGGGAATTAAAAAGGTGAAAAAAATTTACCGTGTATTATGACAAAACTTTAAACGAAGTGTTTTTTGCTTTGGCGCACTACAGCTTTTTTTCTTTGAGCGTTTTGCAGAAAAATCTGAAAACGCAATTTTTTTAATCCCCCACAGGTGAATTAAAATAAAAAGGGGTTTTGCAAAAAATTTTTTTAAAATTTTGTTTTTCCGACCCCCCCCAAAGGGAATTTCCTACTTTTTTTCCAAAAAACCGTGTTTTTTTGATTTTGGCCACTACAGTTTGTTCATTGACGCAGCTTGCCGTAAATTTTAAAAACAGCAATTTTATAGTCACCACAGGTAAATTAAAAGGGTGAAAAAATTCCCGTGTATATACGAAAACATAACAGAATCCCTTTTTTTTTATTTTGGGGCGCATACAGTTTGTTCATTGACGCAGTTGCACGTAAATCTAAAAAACGAAATTTTAAGTCACCACAGGTGTTTTGAAAGGTGCAAAAAATACATTTTATTATCCGAAAAAAATTTTCAGATAGTTTTTTTTGACTTTGGCGCACTACACCCTTTTGTTCATTGACGCAGCTTGACGTAAATCTTAAAACAGCAATTTTTAGTCCCACAGGGGAAAAAATTAAAAAAAGGTGCAAAAAAAAAATACTTTTTTTATTTTTTTCCTTTGGAAATTCATTTCAGAAAATACCCGGGGGTTTTTTTTTTAAAAAACTTTGATTGGGGCGAAATACAGCTTTTTTTTTTTAAACCCCAGTTTGCAGTAAATTTTAAAAAACAGCAATTTTTTTAGTAAACCACGGGGAGGGTTTTAAAAGGGTGAAAAAAAATACCGTGTATTATACGAAAACAAAAACAGATAGTGTTTTTTTGCATTTTTGGGCCATTTCCAGATTTGTTGTAGAGACACCTGGCGTTAAATTTTGAACCCCAGAAAATTTTTTTTTTTGGTTAAGGGGTTTTGGGAAAATAGTGTGTTTTGCCGTTTTTTTAATAAGAGACTTTAAAAAAATATTCCTTCCTTTTTAAAATTTTTTTATATTTCTGAACTTGGAGCAAAATGCGGGTTTGGTAAAGCGAGCAAAAGGGGGGTAGCAAAGGGGGTAGAGGTAGGGAGAGAAGGTGCCCCTTTTCCAGTGCTGGCGCCCAACCCGCATGCCAGCGGATCGTCGGGTTGAAAGGGACCGTCGGGGCCTGTCATCGCGGGGGTCAGGGCCCTGTGAATATAAGTAAAACAAAAACAGCGTCCCCAATCTGTCCTTCAGGGGTTAATGCAACCTGCATAAAGAAAGCCCTTTACCCCCTTCCTTCCCCCCAAAGCACGGCCACAAATGTCGTCTTCAGCATCATCGCATCCCCCAACATGAAGCCCCCAAAATGTAAAACTCTTTGTACCCACCATGTGGATAATCTTTGATGCCCAAAAATGGGGTTTTGGGGTCAAAAGGGCATGTTAAAAGAAAAGAGGTTTGATTTAGTTGCTCTGACCCCCCGTTTTTTTGATGAAATCAAAAGGGGGAGAAGGAACCCGGTCAATGGGCCCAAAACCCCGGGGGCGGCGGAAAAGCCTTGAAATCCCCTCTTGCTTGTAGCCGAAGCTTCTGGATGCAGAAAGTCAGGACGCCCAAAAAAAGGGGGTCACCTTTTGTTGATGATGATGATGATGACGACATTCCCGGATCCATCGGGGTTTTTTTCGCAAATTTGCTTGCGAGGCTTAACAGGGGAAAACGAGGGGGAAAGGGGACGATGGGGTTTGTCAATAGGGGGTCCCACCAAAAAAAGGGGAAAGAGGGCGGTCGAAAGAAGTCCGGGGATATGATTCCGCCGGGCCACGGTCGCGAAAACCCCCGCCCCTCGCTTTTTAAACCGTCCAAGGCCCAGGCCCTCTAAAGCCGGGGCCTTTTTTGGCCCAAGCCCTAATTCCCCCAGCGAGGGTCATATGCCGCCTTTGCCGTAAAGCATAAGTGGGAGGCAAAAACCTTAAGGGGTTTAAACCCCCACAACATGTCTAGTCACTTTGAAAGCAAATTGCATGAGTTAAATTGGGGGGGAACATTTGGGCCCAAAAAAAGGCCAGACCGACCCCGGGCCCCCAAAAACACTGTCCCCAACCCTCTGCCTCCTCCCCCTCCGCCACCCGGGGTTTTCCTCAGCTGCCCATGTCTCTCAGGGTCATGACCCAGGGATCAGCCTCCGCTTCAGCCTCCCCCGTCGCCCAGGTACCACCAGAACCCCAGAAAACCCATCCTACCCCTTTTTTCCGCCAGTTTGACAAACTGCCCCCGGTACAGGGGCCATTAGCAGCCAGCCTTCTGTCTTCGGGTTTTGGGAAAGCAGAAAAACTTTCCCCCAAAAACCATCCAAAGCCAAAAGCCTGAATGTGGGCATTGCCAGGTTTTTGGCCCTTGGGGGAAATTTCCCTTTCCCGTTGGTGGACAAAGATGGGTTCCCACGTCAGGGCCCCTTTGCCTCCCCCCAATACCAGTTTTTTTCGAGCGGGCATTTCTTTCCCAGAAAAGCCGCCCCTCCCCGGGCCCAAGCACGTGTCATCTAAATTTTCAAGGGTTGTCTGCATCTGGGGCCCGGGAAAACCCAAATTTTTTTTCTGACCCGGGCCACATGGACTAGAAAGCCAGCCAAGGCCCGCTATATTTCTGGGGACAGCTCACTGGGTGAGTGGGTGGATGTCTTTTGGGGGTGGCGGTTTGGCCCTTTAGGGTCGGCGTACGCTCTTCAAAACGCAGGGATGGTGCGGGTCTTTCCCCCCAAAGGGCCCCTGGTGGCATCACGTGCCCGGGAAACCCAAACCGTTTTTTAAATTAATCTTTTTCTTGGGGCCGTCCCCCCCCAAGGGGAGGAGCAGTGGACGGCCCCTCCGCAAAAAGAGGAAAGAAACGTGGCTGGGGTGACAAGAACCTTTTGCCAGGGAAAAGGGGGTAAGCGAAAACCCCCCCGCCCCGGCCGCCTTTTAAAAACGGTAGGCTGTAGCACATCCCCTTTCCTAGCAAAATGTCATGAACCTGGGGCTCTAGAAATTTCTAAAAAGTTCCCGGGGGGCTGGGGGCCTGTGAAGAAGGCTCGAGGTTTTGAGTTTGCACTTCCCCGTTTGCCCCGCTTGTCCCGTGGCTCGTTTCGCGTTTAGCTCGGCCCTTTCCCCCTAAACCCCCTTTTCATTGGACGTGGCAACCCCGCTGGAATTCCAACCCCCCCAATGCTCCCGCGATTGTGGCAGCGCGCAATGCCATTACGCAGTACGGGAAATGGTGGGGGGCAATGGGGGGCCCCAAAGGCAAAAACCGGTTTGGGGAACCCTTTGGGGTGTTTTTCAGCCATGAGCTTTGTTGGGGATCTTAGTTCTGGAACGATCGTTGGACACTTGAAAAAAAAGGTCCCGCCCGCCCCCGGAGGAGGAGACGGACACGATGCGGGGCACGGAGCCTTTCTCTCCCTCCCAAAAACCCCAAAGGGCCGAAAAGTTTCCAATTTCATCGGTCTTCATTAGGCAGTGGTTCGGGGGCCAGAGTTGTGCAAAGGGGGGCGCATCGCTTCAGGGTCATTTATCTCAGGCAAGGGGAGGGGTGTGTTAAAACTGGCCCGAGGGCAGCGGGAGGGGGGGAGGAGGAGGTTTTTCCTTGACACCGATTTTTACCGACGTCCCCGCCTTGGAAAAAAGGGGTTTGGGCGAATTTGAGGCGGAGGAGAAAAATGAGGAAGATCAGTTGGGTAGTGCCCCTTTGACCAGGGGGCTTGGGGGAAAACAAGGGGTCCATCTTCACAGAGGGCTTTGGGTGCTCCATTTCCTCAACATGATTTCCCCGCATTAAGGGGCCCTCAAAATGAACAACAGGGTTTCTGGGTGGGCCCCCCTCCTGGAAACCCCGGGGAAAAACAAAAATCAGCATTTCCTTCCACCCCACAAATAGAGAGTAAAAAAGCAGGGAAAAGGGGACCTTGCTGATTGAAAACTGGGAGAATCTGTTTTTTCGCTTCCGTTCTTCAAATGTCACGGTGGGGTCAAAGCCAGCGACGTGACAGCAGTAGAGTGCCAAAGTAAACCGTAGCGGCAGAAACAGAAAAAAAGGGGCAGGGAAACCTAAGGGTTTACCCCCTGGAAATTTTTTATTTAAACCCCTCCCAAAAAATGCAATGCAGGGCACCAACCCTACAACACCCAGGACCCGTTAAGGTTTATGGTGCAAGGGTATCTGCATCTCAACACCCATGTTTTTGTATGTGTTTGGGGCCCAATAGAATTCTGGGGGATCCAAAAAGGACGGAAAAGGCCCGTGTTGGGGGCCACGCCCCTTGAGGTGTTGTCCTTTCCCGAAACCAGCCAAAATCTGAGCGGACCTTCAGCCCGCCCGGGGGGAGTCATTACAGACAAACGCAAACCGGCTTTCCACAATTAATGTGGATGTTTGAATTTATCAAAATAATCAGGCATGGAAAACTCTGTGATTTGTGGCCCCAATTGCCGAGGGGCACCCGATTTGCTGGTTTTAACCTTTCACATTCCCCCCCCCCAAAAAAAGAAATGGTCCTCTTAAAAAAATTTTTTAAAATGATCATTCTTACCCCAATTTTTTTCTCAGTTCCCCAAAAGTTCATTTTGTGGTTTTGCTGTGAGGAAATGTAAAAAAAACCAAAGGTTTCATGACAAAACCAAAATTCCATTTACCCCACACTTTAACCGGGCCCAAGAAGGGCATATTTTTTAATTTTTTTGGGGGCATGTTGCTGTTTAGATTTCGCAATAATTATGGTCCTTTGGAACAGAAAAGTGGCTTCTAAGGGGGCATTTCTCCCTCACAATTTTTTTAAAATGGTGAGAAGTCATTTTATTTAATTTTTTTTGGGGCATGGGTGCTTTGGAAAAGCAATTTCAGGTCCTATTCTAAAAAAATTTTGTTTCTAAGACATTTGTTCTTCACAAATTTTCAAAAGTGGCTCTGGGTAAAGGGTTTTTAAATTTTGGGGGGCATTTTTGCTGTGACATTTCAGCTATACTACAGGTCCCATTATAAAAAAATGTTGTTTCTAAAAAGGGCATTTGTTCTTCCAATTTTCCAAAGTGGCTCAAGGGTCATGCTTTGAATTTTTTTGGGGGCATTTTGCTGTGGGGCTGCAGCTATACTACAAGGTCCTTTTTATAAAAAAAAAAGTTGTTTTAACAGACATTTGTTTTCACAATTGTCCCAAAATGGGGTCAAGGGGTCATGTTTTTAATTTTTTGGGGGGGATTTTGCTGTGACATGCAAAATATTTACAGGTCCTTTTATAAAAAAAAAGTTTTTTTTTTCTAAAAGACATTTGTTCTTTTACAATTGTCAAGAGTGGGGTCAAGGGTGATGGTGTGTCAAAAAACAGGAAAAGGTAGGACATGTTTTAAAGGGCCCCTTTTTGCAAAAAGGGGTTGTTTTTTTCAAGATCTTTAACATAGCTATAATCCCTGGTTTTTGAGACAACCCCTTTAATTTAATTAAAAAAAAAGAAACAAAAGGGGGCCCCCGGTGGAAATTCCAAAAAACCTCAAAAATTTTTTAAAAAATTGGTGATTTTTAAATTTTCCCTAAAAAATTTTAAAGTAAAAAAAAAAATAAAAACCCCTTCCCCCTTTTTTCCGGGAGGGGGCCCCATTACGCGCTAACCCCGGGCTTGACTGGGGTACTGAGGAAGGGGGGGAGTTCTCACCCCTTTTCCCCTTCCGCACTCTGTTAGCACGACAGTTTTCGTTGTGGTTTTATTTAGGGGATTTTAACCTGCGTGTTTAAAAGATGACGGGGCGCCCGGCCCGGGCTCTCACCGCACCACTGTTTAAATCCGGGCCCCGGGGGGGTGTGGGGGCACAGGACAGGGATAGTCAAAGTCCAGTTCAACTAAAATAGTGGTTGAAAGACTCCTTTTTCCGGCACTTTTTAATCTAGGGGTCAGACAGGTTTAATGGTCTTACTGCGGTCCAGGACAGGTATAGTCAATGTCCAGTTTCAACTAAAATGGTGGTGAAAGACTCCTTTTTTCTGTCACTTTTTAATCTGTGGGTCAGCCAGGTTTAAGGGTCATGCTGCGGTCCAGGACAGGGTTTGTCAATGTCCAGTTCAACTAAAATGGTGGTTGAAAGACTTCTTTTTCCGGCACTTTTTAATCTGGGGGTCAGACAGGTTTAATGGTCATACTGCGGTCCAGGACAGTTCTAGTCAATGTCCAGTGAAACTAAAATGGTGGTTGAAAGACTCCTTTTTCTGGCACTTTTTAATCTGTGGGTCAGACAGGTTTAAGGGTCATGCTGCGGTCCAGGACAGGGTTTGTCAATGTCCAGTTCAACTAAATGATGGTTCAAGACTACTTTCTCCGGCACTTTTTAATCTGTGGGTCATGCAGTTTTTAGGGTCATGCTGCGTTCCAGGACAGGGATATTCAATGTCCAGTTCAAGTAAAATGATGGTTCATTTTCATACTGCCTTCTGGCCTTGTGGGTGATGCCTTGTGGGTGATGCAGGTTTAAGGGTCAGGCTGTGGTACAAGACAGGGATAGTGACTGGTGTGTGGCTTTTATAGCCTACTTGTTGTGCCTAAGATGTAGCAGGTATCCATTTGACTGTTGTGGCTGTTAATTCCAGCTTCTCCAGCCCTGTTTGGGTGTAAGAATGAAGGTGTTGTTGCTCTCCCATAGACTTTAATGGTCATCGGAAATGATCGACTATCGACTATCGAAAAACCTTATCGATGGTGGCCGACTATCGACTATCGCCCGATGTCGATAGCCAACGTAATCGCTCAACACTAATCAGGAACATCCAATATTTACTTTACTTTCCATAGTGCACATGATTTTATCCAGATTCTCTGAATCTTTTGATAATATTATTCACTGTAGTTGGTAGGATTTTAAAAGTCATTGCATTTTTATACAGGAAACATGTTTCTGAAATTTTTCCACAATCTGTAGATGCAGTTTTTCACAGATTGGTAAACCTCTTTACTTTGAGATACACTGCCTCTCTGAACATGCTCTTTTTCCACACAGTCATGAGATGTAGTTGAAAATTTACCATTTAGCTGTTTATCTGAAGCAGCACTTATTTATCCAGCCTTATGTTATACTTGACTGAACTTGAGACAACTTGAGATGTGTTACTGCCACAAATTTCTAAATGAGTTAATATTTTCAAATGAATTGGAAAACTGTTTAACTTTTTACTTCTTAGTGTTCTGATCTTTCTAATGGAATGCATTTTAGTTTTCTTTACATTTTACAAAGTGTCCCAATTTTTTGGGAATTAGGTTTGTAAAAGCTTAACGCTTGCATAAAGTTTACCTGAATAATATCTGCCAGTAAATTTATTTATGGTAGATTATAAAACGATGAAAGAAGAAGAAATCTAATATTTTAGAAAGAAATGTCTACAGCAGCAGCAACATAAGGAATGGAATTAGCAGAAGAATACTTCAGACTTTGAAAGTACATTAGACAAACTCTCCCTTGATATGTTTAAGGCTTAGATAAAAAGAAATATAATTGCATGCTAGGGATATTATTCCTTCCAATGTCACTTGTTTCCAATTGTCATAAAATGTCTGGATGTCAAGGGCTCATTCTTTGTGAAGTCTAAATTATGCTTGTGCTTTGATGTCCAAATATTATATCATGTTAGAATAGAAGACATTTTGTATTCCCTAAAACATTCCTGTAAAATGACATTAAGAAGGTCTTAGTTAATAGGAAATGTACAATGCTTCAGTTGAAAAACCACACAGTTTGAGGTAAAATATGCTTTGCACAAAAGATTTCTAAGGCAATTAATTGGGTGACATGAATATACTGTCCAGTATTTGTGACTTAAATGGAGCTTGCCAGGTGATTTATGCTACCCTATCCGAGAGCAGGATGTTATAAAGGGAAAGAAGCTAGGCTCTGTGATATATAGAGTCATATAATAGAGAGAGAGTGTCGTGTGCCATGGGCCGACAACCAGTCCATGGCCGCCCTAGCCTCCTGGCTACCGTCGTGCCTCGCGTTGTGGTCCGGGGCTCTGACCAAAGGCATGCCCGCTCCTCTGCTTGCAACACTCACCCTTCCCCATCTTGCTCCCTCCGGTCACGTGTGCATCTCTGGTTCCTCCTGCTATGAGACTCACCTTCCTCTGCCATCCACTAGGGCAAGTGCACAACGATCCTATGGATTTAAAGGGTTCGCGTGCAACAGGTAATTCTTCCTCTACCATTGTCCTTTGGGCAGAGGCTTTTTAGGGATTCCTTTTCCAGACGTCTGCACCAGTTATCAGTGTTTGTTTCCTACTGACATTCTCTTGTGCATTCCCTAGCAAACCTTCTCTGCACTACTGTTTGCATTTATTGACCTACCCTAGCCTGCCTGACCATCATCCACTGACATTGTTCCTGCTCATGCCTGCCTGCCTATCCGCCTTACTGCTCTGTGTTCCTGTCTGTTCCAGTGTCTCCAGCTTTGGCTGTCCCCACTAGGACCACATCAGGGGTAGGAACCTGAGGGCTATTTACAGCAAAGCCCTTTCTGCCTTGAAGACAAGGGGCCCCTTCGACTTCGCTCTCCGGTGTAGGCGTCACCAACTCTACATGATGACCAGTGCATTCACAATCCTCTCTTCTGAATAACGTGACAGTAAAACTGATCCATGGATCCCACTGAAGCTCCATTGCCAGATACAGAGAGTCTTGTGGCAGAAATTACGCACGAAGAACAGCTGTTCGGGATGATACAGAACCTAGTGGCTTGACTCCCTGAGGCTCAGTTCCCTCAAGTTTCCATACCATCCCTGTCCCTGTTCCGTCCATGGCAAGCAGCTCCTTTCTGCACCTGCCACTGCCCCCTTGCTAGAGTGGGACCACAAAGCCTGACAAGTAAATGTGCTATTTCGTAGAATAACTAAAAGACACTAAAATTTTTTATGATGCTCTAAAAGAGACCTGGATATTGTACGGCCACAACCGTCCCGCTAACTAGACGGATGTGGCCTGCGGCCCATACAATGCCCAGGTCTGCTTTAGACCATACTGATAGTAGCGCTGATGCCCTGCCGGTTAACACTGTGGGCCCTCAGACTTTATCGCATTGCTGCCGCTCCTCTGCCGCACAGCCTATTCACTCTGCATAGACTGTGCGGCCGAGGAGCTGCTGGACAAGCATACGGATGCTGGTGGCATGATGACGTCACACTGCCAGTGTCAGGCAGAAGAGGAAAGTGCAGCCAGGGAAGGAGGTAAGGTGAGTATTATTGTTATTATTTTTACAGGTGTTCTATAGACCTGCCTGCCCAAGGAAGCCTATATTTCCCTGGCTGCCTGAGGAGACCTATATATACTTGCCTGAGAGGACCTATGTATACCTGCCTGCCTGCATAAGGAGACCTATATACCTGCCTCATAACAACCCCAAACACACCTCCAAAATGACCACTGCCTTGTTATTGAAAATTAGAGTAGAGGTACTGGACTGGCAAAGCATGTCTCTAGACCTAAACCCTATTTGATCATCTGTGGGGCATCCTGAAATGGAAGGTGGAGGAGTAAAGGGTCTCTTAACATCCACCAGCTCTGTGATGTTGTCATGGAAGAGTGGAAGAGGATTCTAGTGGCAGTCTGTAAAGCTCTAGTGAACTCCACTTCCAAGACAGTTAAGGCAGTGCTGAAAGATAATAGTAGACACACAAAATATCGACCCTTTGGGCATAATTTGTCCATTTTCACTTAGGGGTGTACTCACTTTGATTCACAGAAGTTTAGACTTTAATGGTTATGAGTTATTTGAGGGCACACCAAATGTCACCGTAATACAAGCCGTACACTAACTATGTTACATTGTATCAGTGTCTTATCTTCAGTATTGTCTCATGAAAAGATATAATATTTGCATATATGTGAGGGGTGTACTCACTTTTGTGAGACACTGTAGTAAGTCCCTAAGATATACCTTGTGCTGGCAGCAATACTGTAAAAGATGTGTTGCTCTGTGCAATAAAAATCAAGCTCTGGCCAAAGATCGTGAAACCTACACATGACTGATGGAAACCTATACACGTGGGCAAATTTGTTGGCATCCTTCTTTACCGAAAAACCCACAATGGTCACTGATATAACTTGAAACTGACAAAAGTAATAATACATTTGCTGAAAATCAACAAATAAAAATCAGGTGTTGCATTTGATTTGTGGTTTAACAAAAACATTTTAAAAACATACTAAATACTGAAAATTGCCTGGACAAAAATAATGAAACACTTAACATAATATTTTGCTGCACAATCGTTTTAGACAATGACGGCAAACAAACGATTTATGCAACTCTCAATGAGACATCTGCACCTGTCCTCAGATATCTTAGGTCATTATCCTGTTAAAGGACCCATGACCTGTGACTAAGATCAAGCTTTCTGACACCGGACAGCACATTTCGTTCCTGGATGCCTTGACAGTGTCGAGATTTCATTATCCCTTGCACAAATTCTAGGCATCCTTTCCCAGATGCAGTGAAGCAGCCTCAAAACATAGACTAGCCTCCTCCATGTTTTACAGTAGGTACAATATTTGCATGCCTCATTTTTTGTCTGTGAACATAAAACTGGTGTGATGTCTCAAAAAACTCCAGTTCCATCTTCTGTGTCCAGAAGACTTTCCCCCAGAAGCTTTGTGGCTTGTTATTAGGCATTGGATAAATTTCAGTCTCTATTTTTCATGATTTGCTTTCAACAGTGGCTTCCTCCTCAATTGTTTTCCATTAAGTTCACTTCGACAAGAACAGTGACAGATGTTGCAATCTCACACTGATGTACCCGGACATTGGAGTTTAGAAATATTAAAGAAATATCAAAAATATACAATAGATTGAGAAGAGTAGGGTTCCAGGAAAGAGCCTTAATGGACACCGACTGATAGAGGGTGAAGTAAAGAATTGTTATGTGAATGGGAAATGGGTGAAATGGTTGAATGTTTAAAAGAGGTTGGGATCCAAGTAGTTACAATCCACAGAAGAGCTATAATAGAGCTTGAATAAACACAGTAGTAAGGTTGGAAATACGTTTGACTCAAGTGCAAAGGTAGAGATGTAGCATTAGCAGCTAAGTTTTAATAATTAGTCCTTTTTGTCCAGTAAATAGTTACCATATTTTTCAGACTATAGGATGCATCTAAGAAAATTAGGAAAAAAATATGAACCAAAAGGTGAAGGCTGAAGTGTATTTTGTATCTATATAATTTTTGGATAGATGCGACTTTTTGATCACATTTTATTCCAATTTTTTGATATGACCAAAAACCCACAATTTTGGCATTTGGAATTTTTTTCTTATATGATGTACAGCATACAAGATAAATGATGTTATATTTTAGTAGATTGGACTTTTACGGATGTGGCAATAACAATTATGTGCAATTTTTTTACTTTTTTTTGCAAAATGGCAAAAGTAGGTGATTTAAACTTTTAATATTTATTTATTTTTAACTTTTTTCTTTTTTACTTTAATACTTAGCCCCCTAGAGTACTTGACCACTATGGAGTACAATGCATTGTCCTAATTACAGCAGTACTACTGTGCTGCACTACATAGAATTTTCATTACACTTCATGCATTAACTATTACACCCTGACTATGGCCGGTGTACATACATGGCAGCTACAAAAGCCTGCATGAGGCTTCTGGGTGACATGACAGCTGATCTCCCTTTGCAATTACATTGCGGGGGGATTATCTAAGGCAGGAACGGTTCAGTGTACTGTTCCTCATTCAGCTAATGTTAAAAGCAGGGATGGAGCCAGCTCCATCTCTGGTGTTAGCGGCAGCACTATCTCGGGCCGGCAAGAGACTGGAATGCAACGGTTTAACCCCGTCCCGCAGCATTTCTCCTCTTCAGCCTCCTGCTGATTCGAGATGCATTCGGACTATAAGACATCCCCCTATTTTCCCCCCAAATTTGGGGGGAAAAGTGCATCTTATAGTACAGTATAGATTTTTGGGACTTTATATCCTTGGACCCAACCTGGTGGAGTTACATATTCCATTTAATACTAAATTCATATTCTTTGTCGGGTAAGGTTAATTTTATATCATTCAATTTAAACATGGATGAGTGGCTTAATAAAGCTAGAGACGTTTTTTATAGAAAAAGCTCAGACAAATTATGCCCCATCAATTAAAGTGGCATTTAATGAACTCAAAGTGCTGCAAGGAACACTCAACCTCCTGGTGGGAAGTTCAACTATTTGAAGGCTATTTAAAACAGAACATAGTCTCCAGGTGGTTGCATATAATATGGTTCCAGCTATTTGACGTCATTCCAAAGAACTCCTAGAAAAATGGGAGATAGATGCTACAAGTAGCTCATTACGTTTTATGAAAATCCTCCTACAGTAGGAAAAAAAAAGAACCCTGAAATGCCACAAAAAAATTAAATGAACAAATTAAGATAGTTTTAAAATGCAAAGGTGACTCAGAGTTTCAAACTAAAGAAATGGACTTACAGAACATGATTGAGAGGTGCCACTATGATAGGGTTGCAGCGTGGGGTACCAAGAGTTCTTTAGGATTCTGAAGGAACTGGGGGTATGGGAGGGTTTGCAGTGAGCTGACCAATTGTGTGTAGCCTCTTTAGGGCATGTCCCCACGGCCATTTTTTGCGGCGGTTTTGTAGATGGTTTTCGGTTTTGAAAGCAAACTTTTACATGGACCTCTGCACAGATTTTCCGCCGGATGGCTTTTTGGACTGTCGGCAGTCCAAACACGATTGAACATGTTCATTATTCCGTCCGGTTTTCGGGCGGAACATGAACATTTCAATGTGAAGAAGGACGGGCCTTTCCGCAAACCACAGAGAAAAACCGCCCCCCTGCGGCCATGTACACAGCCCAAAACAGGTTGGATAATTCGACCGGTATTTGCTCTGTGCCGTGGGGACATGCTCTTACAGCACACTTCACAAGATAACAGGTTGCACTGTAGTGCAGTTTAAGTGGATTTATTTAAGTCCATTTTCAAGACATTATCTTCATCAAACTTCAGTGGTGACAGCAATTAAATGATTTCTGGAATTCACACAGTTTAGCTGTGGGGGTAATAAGCTCACAGATACCTGCGTTTTCACCAGTCAAATCCTGCAACTCCTGTGCTGTGATTGCTGGCTGCTCTCTTCACTGTCTCTTGTGCAATGACTGCAGAACTCATAGGATTCTGTCTTTTCTGTTAGTGTTTCTATCACTTCAGCAGCTGCCTTCCACGTACAGCATACATATACAGTATCTCACAAAAGTGAGTACACCCCTCAGATTTTTGCAAATAATGTACTATACCTTTTCATGTGACCACACTGAAGATATGTCACTTTGATACAATGTAAAGTATTCAGTGTAAAGTATACAGTATAAATTTGGTGCCCAAATGCACTAAGCAAGTCAAATATATTCCAAGGCTGCTGATGAGTACCTTTCTCACTAAGAGGGTGAAGAAGGCTTCTCTTCAACGACTTCAGATTCAGGTTGCTACTGATGGAGCTGGTACTGCTCCTACCTCCCACCTCTCCCCACAAATGCAATGGCAGTGGTAGGTGAGCACTGAGGAACCCCCAGGTCAAACCTTAGAGAGGATGGACGATGGCACAGATAGGCAGCCCCAACTGACCACATAGGATGTCTCTATAGTACTTAACTTTGTCCTCCCTCTCAGCAGGTGAAAAAAAGCCCCCATTTTGGACCAGTAGCGAAAGTCCAAGAAGGTGGAGAGCCAGAAGTCATCCCTCTGCTGGATGGTGACTATTCGGATGTCACTACCCAGGCAAATCAGCCTGTATAGGGCCATCTGCACAAGTAACTACACTGTATACTGCCACGGTGTGTCTGGGTCATCTGTCTTGTCTTTCTCATGTCCCTCTACCTCCTCCGGCTGCTCCTGCTCCTCCTCTCCTGTCACCTGGGTAGAAAAATTTCGCCAGACTTTGCTTGTGCTGTAATGTCCTCCTCCTCCAGTTCAGCCCCCAACAGACTCATGTGGCTGTGAGATATTGTCGCCACATCTCCAGTTCCCTGACCAGACAGATTTTGCAGCATCTGTTCAGAACATGAAGCAGTCGAATGACATTATTCATCCTGACGAATGACAAATAATGTGGCCTCCTCAAAGGGCTTTAGCAAACAGCAGGTGTCACGCATGAGCTGCCACTGGCTGACATCAAAATTACACAGGGGAGTACTCCTGTCTGCTTGTATTATCAAGAAATCATTAATGCCCTTCTCTGTTCATAGAGTCGGTCCAACATATGGAGGCTAGAATTCCAACGGGTGGAAACATCGCATATCAGCCTATGTTGGGAGAGGACGTTCTGCCACTGCAGCTCAAGGAGGGTCTGCTTGGCTCTGTACTAATGGATGAAGTGAATGCACAGTTTCCTGGCCATTCTTAGAATGTCTTGCAGATAGGGGGAAGGCCTGAGGAACCATTTGACAACCAGATTGAACACGTGTGGCTAGCAGGGCACATGTCTCAGCCCTCCTTGGTGCAACGCGGACACCATGGGCGACATATATGAAGATTGGCGCATCGGAGCGCCCGTTTTCACGGGATTTTTAGTGAAAGCTGCGCCTCATGTATGTCGGCGCCCGAGATGTGCTCATACATGCAGTGTAAAGTTCCCCGTGCTTCGCCAGTGTGTGAGGCGCAGTGCAGAACTTAGGTGCAGAAGGATTGCGCCTAAGATTCACCGCCCGAGGAGGTGCGCTCATACATGCAGTGAAAAGTTGCCTGCGCCTCACCATGAAGGAATGCGCCTAACATGTATTCCGATTCGAGACAGGCTGGAAAACAGCGAAAAATCATTAAACATGTTAGTAAATAGCAAAAAGAGTTGTCTTTCAAATTAATGAATGAATAAAGTGAAAAATCAAAGTTGAATCCAATTGCAATGTATAGAAAAAGTCAATCATTTACAATAAAAGAAAATATATATAAGCTCTCCAAAGAAAGAAATAATAGCTAGAACAGGTCTTAAAAAAAAGGGAGAGAATTGAAAAAGTAGCTTAGAATGGCTACAAGGGAAATCCGGACGTATCTACGGTCGTAAGTACGACCGTAAATACGACCGTAAATGCGTCCGGATTTCCCATAGGTAGCCATTCTAAGCTACTTGTTCCTTATTTTAGGCTCAGTTGGTGATGTATTTACGGACGTAAATATGTCTGTAATACGTCCAGAACTAAGCCCTGGGAACTTTAAATACCTGCTTGGAGAACCACAGGTCCCAGCCAGACCTGTGCTTGTGGCTCTTGCTGGACATACAAAATAGAATAAAATGTGAATGAGGAACAAATACATCTTCATTTTTTATTGCAACAATAGACCAAAATTCACATCTGTCCAAATACTACTTCATTTTTTAATAAAACAATAGACCAAAATTCACATCTGTACAACATCTGCATTGGCTTATATGATGTTAAATTTGTGTAATTGTCACGGAGTTTGGAATACTTTTTTATAGTGGAGAATGTTTTCTTAGGAGGGAATATATATATATATTGTCATTTATGTTATTGGATAATGTTTACTAATACATTGATTTAATTGTTATAGCATTTGGATATGTTATTTTATTAAGTACTTCATTTAAATGCCAATCCATTTTATTCTTCATACTGTTTTAATGTATTCTCCGACTCGAAATCCCTTCTGGAATTACATTGCAAATACTGCCACACTTTGTGACGCGTATTTGCAACGGATTTTTCAACGGATTTCGCGTCGGAAATACATTCCCATAGTAAATAATGGGGAATGTATTTCCGATGCGAAATCCGTTGCAAATACCTTGAAGAAGCATTAGCGAAACGCGCGTCGGGGCAGCACGGAGGTCTTGCTGTCACGGTTTTTCGGCATCATCATTTTCTACACGGACACCTCCTCCACGGTATGGCAAAATGAAGTCACATTGATATGGGCATTACAATTTTTGTATGGATCATACAGGAGGTTGGTTGTTTGTAACAATGCCATAGAATAATTTTTGCACGTGACCCTAGAGCTCCGTGCTTGTATATACATTGTTTTAGCTGGGTCGTGATGTTTTTTTTTACATTTTTTTCGTGTTGTTATATTATTATGCATGATTAATAAAAGTTTTTTGATACATTTTTAAATGGGTTCCTCTACTGTATATGTCATCCTCTAATAGTCATCTCTCAAGGTACAGTCAATGAACTACCTCACTGGATCTCCACATGCAACTGGTGGGGAAGCTAGGGGATTGAATATAGTGAGTTCACTATCTACCATTTGCTTATTTGCTGCTCACACATATCAGGAACCTTTCAAATGCACATCTGTGGCAGAATAGTAACTTGTATAAGGATTACAATGAGCTGAAATGTGTAGGAAAAAGGATGTATGTTTACACCCAAGTTGCATAGGTACTGGTACACCACAGGGGGGACCTGATAGAAGTACCATACTGCAAGTAAATCACTGTAAATTACACACTGAAAAGATCCACACACCAGTCTTGTCTAGAGGACTTCTGTCACATCTACCTTTTTATAATAGTTGAAATTATTCCATGTATTTAGTTAGGCCCTGTGAATATGGCCACATCTTAAATCTATATCCTGAATAATATGGCTATAGCCTGTAAAGTGCCCATACTGTATAACAGAGAACCCCTGATTTAACATGCTCTTTCCATTAAACTCTATGGGGGACATGTATAAAAATGGTATAAGATTTTCTTTTGCCCATAGAAACCAATCAGAGATTCCATTTCATTTTTTCGGAGCACTATATGAAATGAAAGAGGAGCTCTGGTTGTTTTGGGCAACAAAGAATGTTATTGACCTAGCCAGTTTTCATACATGAGGTCATATGAGCAGAAATTTGTGGCATGCTCCAATACAGCATTGCCTCTACGGGAGACCACCATGTTCCCAGAGGCACTACATGGCAATACATGGATTGCAATACAGATCCGTGCTTCATTTGCTACTATTGGAAGTTAAATATGCGATGTTGCTATATTACTTGTCAGTCTTTTCTGTGGTAAGGAGCGGTGATCATAATAGCAATAATATTAGTGATTATAATAATAATAATAAGGAAAAAAAGTCTCAGTAGGCCAGATAATATAATCAACATTTCCACTTACTAATCACTCAATCAGAAAACTAACCAGGCAGAAAAATTATGAATCAGCTATCTCTCTTTACATGTAAAAACTTGAATATGCCTAAAATACAAATTAAAGTCAAGTATTATAATAAAAAAAAACATTTCTTAAACATCTTTCATTCTCATTCTGCAAAATGCTTTTAGCCATTAAAGCAACTATTAACCATTTAAGGAACCAATGATCTGCTGTATTTATCTTATGCTTTACCAACAAGTAATTGCAGATGAGTTATCTCTTCTGTCATGGCACAGTAGCCATTGTTAAATACACATTGAGTATTTCTTATTTTGCAATCGTGGTAGATATCTGCTTAGGGCCCCGGGGG
>JAODAL010058242.1:0-22197 GCA_025379985.1 Phyllomedusa bahiana
TTCACCTTTTTTGGGGGTATTTTGAACCCCCGGCCGGGGTTTTCCCTGATTGGTAAAACCCCTTTTCCCCATAGTTTTTAAGGGTTTTCACTGTCGCTCCTATTCTGTTTGGGCCCTTTTTTAATGCCCCCAATGGAATAGGTTTCAAATTTAAAATTACGTTTTCCGGCAATTTACAAAAACAAAAAGTTTTTTTTTTTAAAATTAAATGTTTTTTTTTTAAAACCGTTAAAGCCCTCTTTTCTGACAATTTTTTCCGCCCTTTTTTTTTAAAAAGGGGGTTTTTTTGGGGAAACTCCGCAAAAAAACCCCCGCCGAGATTTCTTTGCGACCTATAGTTTCCTGCAGTTTCCATCGGGCCTTTCCTTCGCCTCTCCCCGGAGAAATTTAGTCCAAAATAAACCGGGGTATCCGTGGGAAAAAGCTCCCCCGAGCGCGGTTTTTTGGGCCCGTTTTCCGCTCCCAAACTCCCCGGGAAAGTTTCACCGCGCCCTCACCCCCCTGGCGCCCAAGGGTTTTGCCCCCCCCCCTTCAGCAAAGGGGGCACCCTGAAAAGTGGGAACGCTGCGCCAAACCCGCATACCCTGCGCCCGGACAGCGGTGTTTGGGGCCCGGGGGCCTCAGAACGCCAGAAAACGGGCCCGTCAATTTTCCCGTTCATAAAAGGTCGCCCTTTATTTCTACCCAAGATTAACGGGGTAAAAAATTGTTTTCATCCCCCGAGCACTTGTTCTTTTTTTTTACATAGTTTAAAAATTATCCTCCCACTTATGTCTTTGTACTGTTCAAACTAGTTGTAAAGGATTTTAAATTTTTCCCAATCATGCGGGTAAGAAACCCCCCCAAATAGCCTTGCCAAAGGGCACCCGTGAAATTGGAAGTTTGCCGAACCGTAAAAGGCATGGAAGAAAAAAACCTTTTTTTGCACCAAGTTTCCAAAGCTTTCTGCAGTAAATTGTCGCAGATCCTTCCCCAAATGTTTAAATGTTTGTTTTTCAAAGAAATTAAAGAAACACCCTAAAGATGAAGGGGCTGATAATCCCACAATAAATTTGCAGAAAAATGGGGTTTAAAAAATTTTATTGCTAAAATTGGGGATACTTTTACGGGGTTAAGAAACTTCCAGAAAGCCCATTTGGACTTTACAGCCCATAAGTGAATAAACCCACTTTTTTGGAGGTTTTTAAAACTACTGGTAAAACTTTAAAAGGGGGTTTTTCCTTCTCAAAGTTTCTTTAAAAAAGAAATGAATGAAATAATGCTGGCTTTGCTTTTGTCATTTCCTGGTCAAGCTGCCTGAAAATTGGGCATATGAGCTCTGTGAAAAAAAAGGACCTCTGCTTTTTAAAGAAAAAATCTCATGCTGTCAGGACCAGGGAAGCTTCTGAGTTAAAGTAAACAGCAGAAATTTACTGTATTTTTCTGAAAGATTCAAAATAACAAACAACCTTCCCCACTGGGCCAAGTTTTTTAAAGTTTTTATAGTTTTCATTTTTGTAAGGCTAAAAAAAGACAAAATTTGTCCACTAGTTCAGCCTGTTGTGCTTAAAGGGGTTGATTTCCGAGGAAGGCAAAAAAACCCCAATGAGGTAGGGAAACCCAAATTGGGGGGCCAATTTTAGGGAAAAATTTTCCCTTTCCCGACTCCAATTTTTGGGAATTTAAAAAATCCCTGGATCAATGGGCCCCCCCTTCCCGAACCTAAATCACTATAAAATTGGGTTAAAATTAAATTTCACTCCAGAAATTTCATCCAAACCCCTTTTTAACTCCCGGTTTTTTGAGGTTTTACCATGAACCCGCCCTTGGCAAGAAAAACCATAGTCCACTGCTCTTTCAGTAAAGGAAACCCCTTTCTATGTTTATGTAGAAACTTTCGGTTTCCCCAAGACGAAAAGGAAAGCCCCCTTTTTCCGTTTTCGCCCGTGTTTTAAATAAAAAACTTGGAGAGATCTCTCAAATTTACCTTTGATGTATTTAAACATATTTTTTATGTCCCCCCCAAGCCCTTTTTTTCCCCTAAACCCAAAAAAAACCCTAATCTTGCCAAACTTTCTGTGTACTTGTTTGTCCACCAGTCCCCTTTTTATTATTGTTGTTCCCTTTTTTTACCTGTTCAAGCTCTAAAAAAATGTCTTTCCTGGGGCACCCGGTGCCCAAAAATTAAAACAAAAATTTTTATGTGGGGTTAACCCGTGACTTTTATAATGGGGGGGAAAAAAGTTTCCCTAATGTGCATCTATGCCCCTTTTAAAAAGCACCTGTTCTGTGTGTGGTTTTCCGTGGGGATTGGGTGAACCCCCTGGGCCCTTTAGAAAGAACATACAGCAGGGGGGAGAAGTACCCCAGGTTTGGGGCCCTTGGGGAACCCCGTGGGAGCACAGAAAGGGGGAAAAAAATCACTTGTAGCCCCCTTAGCAAAAAAAAAATTTAACAACGCCCAAAAAAATTTTTGGGAAAAAGTCTTCATTTAGTGTTTTCCCCGAAAGGGTTAAAAAGCTTAAACTTTGTAGCGAGACGACTTCCCTTTTAAAAACTGGCAAGCAAGTAAGTTTCTTGGGTTTAAACCTTTCATCACGGTTTTGTGGGTAGGTTTTAAAATATTAGAAGGGAAAAGCATTTAAATTTTTTACATTGAAATAAAAAAAAAATTTTTAAAAACAAGTGGAAAAAATTAAATTTTCCCAAAAATTCTACCCTTTTATTTTCCGGACTGTTGTTTTAAGACTATGTTCTCCTTTTAAATTAAGGGGGATATTTCAATTTATATTTAAGAAAAAATTTTCACGTTTCCCAAACCCGATTTCAAAAAAATGGCCAAGTTGTCTTTAATATTCTTCCCCGGAAAATCTAAGTTACTTTAGTAGTTAAATTTTCCTCTATTCCCAACTGTTAATCCAAAAAAACTTTTTATTTTTTCTTCAGTTTTACCATAGGTTTATGAAAATGAGTGAACTTTTTATGTACTGTAGTTCCCCAAAGAAAAAGGCCAAATTTTTTCAGCTTTTTTATAGAAATTTTTGAAGTTTCTGTTTTAAATTTTTTGCTTGCTGTTTTAAGTTAAAATTTAAATTTGTATCAAATTTCAACAGTTTCCCTTGATTACTTTTGCTTGGGTGGCTATTTTCATTTCCCCTTTTTTGTTTCCCATTTTGATTGGGGGGGCTGCTATTAATAGGCGGGAAATTTTAATTCCCAGCCCATAAAGCATTTAACTAATCAAAAAAATAAATATAAAATTTTATTCCGTTCCCTTTTTTCAAACCCATCCCCACATACCCTAGGGTTTTTTTTTGACATCATTAAAATAATTTGGGGCTTGGGAAAATTTATTGGAGGGAAAACCCCTAATTTTCTCATTTACAATAATAAAAAACAAGGGGTTTCCGCTTTAGGCGGATTCACAAGCAAATTTTTTTTGAAAAAAAAAAAAATTTGGCCATTTTTTGTGTGTTTGTTTTTGGGCCCCCGAAAATGTAATTTTTTTATTAAACGCTATAGGGGAAAAATTTAAAAAAACATTTTTGTTTTTAAAAATTTTTAACAAAATTTCTATAGTCAAAGCCTTTTTTGGGGAATTCTGCCTATTGGAAAAAATTGCAGTAAAAACACTTGGGAAAATAAGAACAAAAAAAATAAAAAAGCCCCCAAAAATTTCAAGTAAAAAAGTGTTTCAAATTTAAAAAAACAGCGTTTTTTTTAAGGCTTTTTTAATTTCAAAATTTTTTAAAAGCCCCTGTGTAAAGGTGCCCCTTTAAAAGTTAAAATGGCAACTTTCTCCCAAAAGGGTCAAGGGAATTTTTTTTAAAATAGGAGGGTTTTTGGGACTGGCAGAAAAAAAAGGTTGAACTGATTGTCTTTCTGGGACCACCCCTTCAGCCAGATTCATTAATTTTGCTCACTTCATCTTTGTTTTTGATAATGTCATGAATTCCTCATTTCATACCAATTATATTTTTAATATTTTAATTTAAAAATCTTAATCAAGGTAATTCTACCTCACGAATATGATGCCAAAATTGCAGTGGAAAGTAATGCATGCAATGGCTGTGGGAAAAAAACCTGAATGAGTTTAAACAATTTTGAATGTTGCCTATAATATTCAAGGGGTTGTCCACTTTAGGGATGAGTGATATTATCGAAAAAAGTTGAAATCGGCACAGTTTTTAGGCTTATCGGAATTTCCGATCACGCGATAGTTTAGGTTTACAATCTTATAGAAATCTTTTACATCACGCCTTTTCAGCGTTTCCTGAAAATTTTGGCAGCCAAACCAAATCAGCCCCCGGGATAGGGGGGGGTGAGGAGGATGTACATGTCATGACTGGGCGGTTGTATAGATCTTATTGCTGCAAAAATCACGTGACATCGTTTTTTATCTATGCAACTGCAGTTCCTGTTCAGCTCATTCTCTGTCTTGTCCCTTCACAGCAGGACATCTGGGCGTTTAAACCAATAGCTTTTTCTAACAGCTCTTCTAATACACAAAAACCACCCAAAACCTAGCTGTAGCTTAGAATAGAGTTAGATAGGAATTTCACTTCTTATTTAGTTGGAGAAAGTTTTAAAGATATCTACTGGTGTGTGCAGCCCGGGGAGTGGCATCAGGAGGAGAGGCTTTGGAAAGGAAGGGTGATATTGTGTAGCCCAATGTGTTCTGTGACCTTGAATTGAAAAAGAAAAAGTTTTTTTTTTACCACTTTTTTGGCCAGCAGACCTTGAAGGACAGTGAAATTGTCCCTTTTGTTTTTCCAGGTCTATTGCACTCACTGCGTGTCACTGTTCCCAAAACGGGCATAACTTATCCCTATATTGAAGTCCATGCGTCTGGCGCAAAGAGCTCACTTGTACGCAAATTGTGTTATACATATTTCCTAGTAAATTGCGCCTGTTGTCAGTGGTGCTGAGACTGCCATATTAATCCATATAACAATTAAATAGTCTTATTGCAGTCCGTGGTCTGTTTGCCAAATGAGTTCACTTGTAACACAATTGGGTGTTATACAAATTTCTTCCCCAGCCCGCATTTCACAGGAAATTCGATAGAAACAATTCTGTGGAATTATAGGGATTAAGAATACTGTGATCTGCCATCTTTGCAGTACAGTTTCTCAATAAGAGACTGTGAAAAACTCTTCTATACCTTTTAAATTTTTATCTTTCTGAATATGGAGTGAGCAAAGAGGGGTGTAATGGGTGACCTCTGGCAATCCTTATTTACCACCTCAGCAAAGCCTGTAATGCAGGGCACACATACAACACACAGAGGACCGGCTTAACATCAAAGGTGCACAACTATCTGGTCTCACAACACCAATGTTTTTGGATATGTTCCGGACCCAATCGACTTCTGGGTATCCAAAATGGATGAATGGTCCGAGCTCGCTCGCCACGCCATAGAGGTGTTGTCCTGCCCAGCAGCCAGCATCATATCTGAGCGGACCTTTAGCACAGCTGGAGGAGTCATTACAGACAAACGCATCCAGCTTTCCACAGATAATGTGGAACGTCTGACTTTCAAGATGAATCAGGCGTGATCTCTGATTTATGTTGTGGCCCTAGTTGCCGAGGTCACCTATTAGTTGCTGGTCTTCCTCACGTTCCTCTTCCAAAAGAAATAGTCCTCTTGAATTTTTTTTTTAAATGATCATTTCTTATTTTGCTGATTTTGCGGTTAGGAGACTGCAAAAGACACCAATCGTACTCGGTTTCATGAAAAAACGTATTCCATTTAGTCATTTCTTCAAGTTTTTCAAGAGTCAATGGTTTTGGGGTCATGGTGCTTGGAAAATCAGCCATTTTTTGGGGGTTTTGGGGGGTAGGCTACTTTAAAAGGGATCCCGGGGGATGACAATTGGGCAGTATTCCGCCAGGGGCCGGGAATGAAAAAGGGGCCCGGTGAAAAGAAAAAAAAAAAAGGAAGTAGTAAGGGGGGAGCCCCCCTTTTTGATTTATGCATGGGGCCCAATGTCTCTCGCTGCATTCGCGTAACAGGCCCTGCCAGCTGAGCCCCGCTTCCCGGCGGGCGTTCTTGCTCCCACCCCCCGCTAATGAAAAGTTTTTTGGGCCCCGGTGCAAAAGGTGCTAGGGGTCTCCTGCCAGTTCCCAGTGCCTTTTCCAATACCAGTGCTTTTTTTGTGAAAAAGGGGGCCCCGTATTGCGCTACCACTGTACCTCTGTGGTACCCCGTCCCATGTTTCTTTTAGCCATTGAACATGATGAAATTTTTTAGCCTATAAATTTTTTTTGTGACTTTTATACCCTAATTGTTGCCTAAAGGAAAACACATACCGGGTTACTGTTGGGGATGTTAATTCCAGCTTCTCCTACCCGTTTGGGTGTAAAAGAAGGTGTTTTTGCTCCCCAAGACTTTAATGGCATCGGGGATTTTTGACTTTGGCTATCGGCATGATAATTTCAAAAATCTGTTAGCTATAAGATGACGATTGTCAACACAATCACTCATCACTATCCACTTTGCATTGTATTTATTTTGAGGAGCCATTACCATGAACAGGAAATTTAATGAAAACCCTTTTTTTTTTGATAATGGCCTATTTCAATGGTATACAAAGGGACATAATTTGTCTTACATGTCTGTTAGTAAATTGTATGATTTTCTACAACTAACCCCTTAATCCCTCCAAATAAAAAAAATATGGCTCCTCATTTTTCTCCTCCCCGCTTTCCCAGAGCCACAACTTTTTTTTATTATTTTTTCATTTACATTGACATATGAGGGCTTTTATTTTGCGGGGCAAGATGTACTTTCTAATGGGTCATTTTATTAAACCCTGGGGAAAATCTGGGAAAGTGCAAAAAAATACTAAAATGGGCAAAATGTAAAAAAAAAACTACTTGGCCCATATTTGCAGGTGTTTTGTTTTTATGGAGTTCAATCTTCTGTAAAAATATTGTATCTGTTTTCTACAGGTTTTCCGCATCTGCCAATACCAAACATGTAGGGTTTCCATTATGTTTTGGTACCGTAAAAATTAGTTTCTGTTTTTGAAATTTACGCGGCGGCACCATTTTCTGCAAATAATAACTTTTTTGTACTAGTACCTACAGACTGAAGCATACTTCATTCTACTCCTGTCCTCTGTACTCCTTAGTAATAAGTCAAAAACTGCAGATAAACCCCAAACTGCTGCCCTGTAAATGTTTTGTTTGGCAGTGATATAATCTGCCTAAACAAATAGTGTTGTGAGGCTGAGCACTTTCCTGCAGTTGGCCCCTTTCTACTAAGCTGTAGTTACCTAGCCCACCCGTATTCCTTAAGTTATAATCATGCTGTTTGATTTATTTGGTCTGTCAGTTGGCATTTTTTTACCACCCTTAAAAAAAAAATGAAACCTCAGTCAGGTAAGTGCATTGAGAAAAATGATTTGAACCTAGAATCTCTTTGCTGAAAGGCAAAATTGCTAACCACTAAGCTACAACATTGGTTATTTGACTCTGCATAAATAGCCCTTTGTCTGACTGTGGGGGAAGGCATGATGATGTCAAGCCTGTTGGGTCACATGTTATGCAGTTCAAACAAATCATGACCCAGAGGCAGTGCCGACTATGGCACCTATTCCCAAACATATAACCTAACCCATCCCTTTTCCACCTCCCCTCCGAAAACCCGGGAATAAAAACTCGACAAGGGCTTTGGGTTGAATGGCCACAGCACCTTTTTATTAAAAAAAAATACAAAAACAGTAATAAATACCTTTTTAATTTTTCCAAACAACATCCAAAACATACACCCCCCCAACACGTTCACCATAAAGTCCCCAAAAACACCCCCACACCATTGGCTCAGGTCCTTGAGCCACCCCCACGGTCGGGCACCCATCCCCTTTTTAAATTTACCCTCAGCCGTCACCCCAGCTCAGGGCACCAAGCCCCCCCCCCGGCCCCCCGCTCCACCACCTGCTCTCAGGAACCCCTCCTGAAGACCCCCACCGTCGCCAGCCCCAAAATCACAGTTCCATCTGTGATTAGTGGCTATAGGGGACTTGACTCCCACCACCATCTTCCTCCAAGGACCCACCGCCACAGCCAGCAGCGTGACCCTCACTCATGCCCGCACCCCACAGCCCCAATGCCCTCCCACTCCTTCCTGAACCCCCAACACCAAAGATCCGGGCCCCCGCATCAAATGTCCCCGTCTGTACCCTAAATTTTTACCCCCCCGGGGTTTCCAGGTCCCAATGCCGACAAAACCCCCCCCGTTACGCCCCCCAAAAACCGAAACAGACCGATTCAGCTTAATACGGGCCTCGTTCGGGCCCGCCCCACCACACCACCCCCCGCCACGCCTTCCGGGGGAACAATTCCACCATACCACCACGATACCGGGAAAAAGCGACAAATTCGCAACAATCATGACGAATGTCCCTAATTGTTCCCGTACGGGGTAGCCCAAATCATTTCCACATAAGGCAGAACCACCACATCCGGAACCCGCCCCCCATTAGCAAAGGGTGCACCAGGCACGGGTTCCTCCACAGCTGCCACCACTCCGACCCTGTACCTGCCACCTTCCCGGAAAAACCCCATCGTCCCCCACTCATACGAAAGTCACACGCTCCGCTCCCCCAAACACAAAGATGTCCAGATCCACACCAGGCCAGGAGACCTCCGACCTGGGAAAAAAAGGGTACACCATGGAGAGCAGAGAGGGACAAGAGAGGTGGGGGGAGGTAGGGGGGGGGGGAGGAGGGGGTGGAAGGGGAGCGCAGAAAGGGAAAGCAGCACAGTAACCCAACTAGCCAAAGATCGGGCGATTATAAATTTGGGAACCGTCCGACTCCACCGACCTACCTTTTCATCGCGCCGGGGGAACCCAAGGTTTGCCACTGGTCGCCAGCCGATACGAAAAAATAGGCCAAACCTCCGGCCCAACCCCAATTTTCCCCGGCCCTAGGGGAAGACCCCCGTAACTGGAAACGGACAAAAATCCCGCCACTATGGCGCAGCACGGCCCCAACCCCTTGTCGAATCCGAAGGAGAATTCCCCTAAAAACACCGGACGGGGCAAAAAAGCGCTCACGCCCCCCCCCTTCACCCAAAACCACCACCTTTCCCTTACCCAAAAATGTCGGTCTTTGACTGCCGAATCCGAAAACGCCCCTTTGGTAAAAAACCTCTACTCTTCCCATTGCAAGCCCCGCCAACCCCCTACTCGGCGAAACCAGCCCTCGATCCGAAGGCCCCGAAAAAACCCCATAAAAGCCAAGGGGGAAACAAACACATTTCCTCCCCATGAACACACCTCCCCCAGAACAACCCCCAACCGCTCCAACAATCGGAAATCTACCGGACGCCGAGAATCCCGACTGCCCCGCCCCCTTCTTAAACCTTTTACCACCTGCCGGACCATGAACGACTTGGTACAATCCACCTGACCCCGCAACTTAAAACCAAATGCGACTGCAAAAGGGAAAACAAATTAACCCTCGACCCACCAAACCAAGGTGACGCTGACCCGGGAAACAGCACATGACCCAAAGGGCCTATCTTCCTCCGAAACCCTCTCACCCAAAAAACCCCCGAACCCACACCCCACACTTTCCAAAGCACCTAAAAGGCGACCCACGTCTTGCTATAAAGAGGCCCAAAATTTAGCGGGCCCTTCCCTTTCCCCAATCCCATAAGGAGCTGGACACGGAAGGCCCCCCTCGCCGCTCCGGGAGCCAACCCCAAAAAATGGGTCCCACTGGAAAAAAGGAAAAACATCCCTTTTGAGTTCTGCACCCCCGGGGACATTTTCCCGCCCCACCCCAGCGTTAAGAGCCAGCAACGCAACCGAGTGGCGCAACAAACTACCACCGGGGGGGGGGGGAGATGCCGAAAAACGTTGATGCCTGAACCACCCCCAAGTATCACGTGGAACCGGACCTTTCTTGTTCAAATCTATCCCCCCAAATTTCGCCCCCACTACGGGGGGGAACAATTCCAGCAATGCCAAAATTGTGCACTACCCCCAGATTCCCCCACTCCTTGGGCCACCTGTCCGACCCATCCCCCCTGCGAATAGGCCCTAAACCAGCGCCCCCCCAGCATCAGAAAATGCCACCTGGGCGTTGGTAAAAGAACCTCAATAAAAGGGCCCCCTTGTAACCCAAAAAATCCCCCCCAACCCGCAAATCCCCCCTCAGCTCCCCCGACAAAATGCATGAAAAAAAGGGGCCCCCAGCCGGATGTCGCACAGCTAACCGCGGGAAAAAAATCTGCCCCGGGATGATGCGGCAACAAAGTTCTTGCCCAACAACGACGCAGCTCCCCAAAGGAATTTTTCGCAGGTCCCCCGCCCTCCGAACCTCTCCCCCCCAAGGTTCCCAATTTTATCCGCGCAAGCAACCCCCAAAATTCCAACGAGCCCAAAACCCCCCAAAAATTCAAAAATTGGCGGGCCCTCCTCTTACCAGGGGCCAAAGGGACCCCGAAAGTTTCCCCACCCAACCATCGCCACAATAAAAGCCAAGACCGGAAAAAACCCCCAGACCAATGCACAAAAAATCATCCCAATAAGGATGACCAGGGGAAATTTCCCGCCACATCCCAACCCAAACCCCTTCCAAAAAAAAAACTAAACGCCTCAAAATTGAACAGGGAAAACGAAAACCCATGGACAAGCAACGATCAACAAAAAAAACCCCCCCTCCCCAAAAACCCCCAACAACCGAACACTTCGCATGACCGCAAAAAAACGAAACGCTGCTTTGATATCATCTTCCACAACCCCCCGGCCCCCTATCTACCAGCACAAAGGCCGTAAACAAGTGTAACCACGGGGAAAAGAGTTCCGGATTATCCCAATCGTTGACCGCTGGCCCCCGGAAAGGACAGGATTATCAGTGAAATTGTTTTTGGGTTTCCCTTTTTGGGAACCACCACCCAAAGAGAAAAAATTTAAACCGGAAACACCCCCATAAGCCCCCCCAAAAACACCTCCTTTCCAATTTCGCCGAAACCACCTCCCTTTCTGCATACCAAAGCAAATTCTTTGTGGAAAAAGGAACCACTGCCCCGGGGCGGGGATTCAAACCCTCACTAAAACCCGCCTACAACCCGCTGCCCCTCTATCCGGAACCCGGCAGATACTCCCACCTTTCCAGCTTCACCGGGGGCCCGCCCCTTGCCACCGAACCCGTCCCCCCCCCCTTGCCTTTTTAAGGGCCGGGACAACCATGGGGCCCCCCCGTTACACCCCAGCAAGGGCTTGAAAACATCCCCGCCCCCCAGTTACAGTGACCCCTTGAATAGCCAGCAAGAACCCAACTTCTGCCCCCCCCCGAGGGGGAGGACCCCCAAACGGGTCCGCCGGGGTGGCCGGGCCCCCCCCGGCCCCCCTTTAAAACGCCCATAAAACCCCAAAGGGGGCCCTACCCTCAGCCAAGCCCAATTTCCTTTGACCCGCGTATAGAAGGGCCGCACCCGTTCCCCTCTGGGAATTTGTTCACAACCGAGCCAAAAACCTGGCCCCCAGAAACCCCTGAGCTTCCCCTTGGCATCCAAATAACAAAAAAGCGCCGAACGTTTTCCGCGCTTTTTCCCTAATCACCTGGCCAAAAAACGCGAAGGCCACCAGTTAGCGAAGTCTGCGAAAAAAACTTCCATCTCCCTTTCCCTCCTCCTCCTTCTTTCTTCCCCTCCCTCTTTCCCCTTTTCCAGGTTAAAAATTCCCAAAGGGAGAAGGGAGAAAATCTCGACAATTGTTTTTTAATTTTCTCCTTTAACTTCCTCTTTAAAGTACTCCAAGAGGGGGCCCCAAAACACACATAGACGGGCCCTTTACCTTATCGCTAAATGACCCCCCCTTGCCCTTCCTTTTCATCCCGAACCGAGAAAGGTGGGGACCCCGAATTGCCCAAAAAACCTTGGACCCAGCCCAAAACAACGCACCCCGACCCGCCCCGCAACAAGAGGGCCCCAACACCCACGGGGTTTTCGGGGACCCCGCCCCCCCTGACCCCAACCCCCCCGCAACCCTGAGCCCGGCCCGCCAACCCTGCCACTCGCCGCCTCGCCCCCCCGCTGCCCTGCGACGAGGTAACCCGCCTACAAGTCGCTGCGCCCCCGTCATAAAGAAGGGGAAACACACACATGAAGTATACTCACCCGAGCACGGGTGCGTGGGCCCCGCCCGCCGCCACCAAGGGTCCTGGACCTGATCACCGGAAAGCCCGGGTTGCCGCGGCCGCAGAAGACGGATACAGACCAGGATCGGAGTGCGACCGCCCTTGCGGAGTCACGAAAGCTTCTTTCGAGAACTGCGGGGGCCCTCACCCGCCCAAAATAGCACCTTGTTCAGCTCGCCAGGGGCCCGCCCACGGGTGCCCCCACCAAATGACCGACGCCGCCCCCTTCATGTCCAAACCCCCTCGGGTGAACCTGGGGGCCCCGCCCCCGGGGCCCGGCACATCACCCGGGAGACCCGCCTCTGCGGGATTTCCCCTGCCCCGGGAGGCGCACAGGCAACGCCACTACCCCGGCCCTGCCCCCTCCTTAGAGGCAGGGGGCCCGGGCCGGATTCCTCCCAGCCCGGGGCCCGGCACCGCTCTCCCACCCCGGGGGCCCCGAGCGGAGGGTCCCGGAGGGGGTCTGTCGCGTCTCATGACCCTTGGGTTCTCAGGCGCTGCGGTGGCCAGTCCTGCGTCCCCCCCCTTTCGCGCCCCCCTGCGACCGGCCCCTTTACTCCCGCAGGGCTCCCCGTACCTGCTCCTGGACCCCACACCCCCCGGGCACCGCTGCAGCCCGCAGCTGATCCAGAAGCTCCTCTACCGGCCAAAGAGTTTGGAACAGCGCGCCTGGTCTGTGAAAATTTTACCTCCCCCGGGCGCGGCTGCTTTTCCTGGAACGTGGGAGGCATAAAAGGCCGCCCCCCCCCAAAAAGCCCCGCCCCCCCCCGTCGCGTCACTCACGCAGCGCATCCACGAGGGTGCAAAACACGCCCCCGCACTTAAACCCCCCCCCCACCGGGCACGTCACAAACCGGTCATGCAGGGGGGGGCGCCTCCCCCTACCTTGTTCCCCCCCCCCCATCATCACGCCCCCCCCTTTTAAGAACTGAAAGAATTTAAATGCCCTTTTTGGTAAAAACCCCCCTTTAACTTCTTAATGAGGCTCGACTGGCCACGGTAGGTAGGGGGAAAGCTCGGGGCCCCTGAAAATGGTAAACTGAAGATGTTTTTTAACTGCAAGGGACAGGGAAAAGAAGAGAAATAAAAGCAAAACCAAGGCAAGTATGGAGGCATGTACAGTCATTTTCAGAGCTGAATGGCCCCAAAATAAACTCCCCAGTGACCCCAAAAAAGCTAAGTTGGTGGGCCTCTAGAATCAACTTCACCGGTGGGCCATAGGCAACTCAGTCTGACACTGCTTATATGATGTGTCCCGTATGATGCCAAACTTGCATTTTTAGGGTCATTTTGCCTCCCCAAAAATTGTAATAGAAAGTGATCAAAAAATCACAGGTATCTAAAAATACCCATGAAAACCACAAAAAACAAGCCTTTATACAATGGATGGAAAAATAAAAAAGTAATTGGTTTTAGAAAATGGCGCTGCACAGCAAATAAAAATAACATGTTATATACAGTATACCGTGTCTCCAAAAAAAGATGGTGCAATTGTGTTTATTTCCCATTTCATCTAGTCAGGGAGGACACAGACGGAGGCGCAGTGCATCAGGTCAGGTGATAGAGGCGTCATTAGCCCTATTTGTATTATTCACCAAAATGCCTTGTCCCAGCCCTGCCACCAGGATCCCAAGTTGATTTCTGTGCCCATGCAAACACTGTGTAGCATAGTCCACCTAAGCTATTTGACCTAGTCTACAATCCATAGACTATAGTGTGCAATGCCAGTAGTTTACTAATGCTCAGAACATTCCTTTGGCACATGCAGCACCTGAATGCTGACGTGCCCCTCTAATCTTAATTACAATCACATAAGTATGAATTCAATATTTTCAGAATTGTGTCTTATTTTTCAATGGTCTCCTTTGGAGTTCAGGGAAAAGCTGCCTTCAATCGATTGAAATGTCAGAGTAGAGGTTAGGTATATTTTTACCCAGTATTTACCTAATTGACGCAAAAGTCGAAGTCTGCTATGCTGCATACATTCATTGTAATAATATCTGTACAGAAAGTCATTGCTGAGTCTCCAGAGGATCACAGCCGCTTGAGTAGTAAAATAATTCTTAGCTAGAAAGTGCTTCCCATGCATTACTGCAGAATCCATTTTTACAATGCAGTTTACATGACCAAAAACTGTACATTTCAAGCCAATAAGTGGAATACAATTATACGTGTATCTTAACACCATAAGTCATTCTGAACAGAATTAAACATTAGAGAACATCAGCCATTACTTGGAGTGGATTTATATGTTATGCTTTTTTTCACAATGAAACTAATTTCTATCCAATCTATCCATAATAGCTGCATGTAAATGACTTATTTACGTCAAACCCTCACAGCAGCCATTAAAGGCCCACCACAATAACGTGATCTGCATACTGAGGTCACATCAAAGGACATTGATTAGCTTCAGCAATTTTGTAAAGTTTTATGTGTGTCAAGCTGGTAAATAGAAAGGAAAAGGTACATGAATTACAAAGATTAATACATTACAATTTGGTTTATTTTTACGTTCAACAACAAAACATTTTGTAACCCTTATTTTAACTCCTTAACAACCAACAATGGATATATCCGTTACGAGTAGTTCTTGCATCATGACAGATAATGATCATAATGATCTCATGGGTGCTGCACCGTGGACCTGTAGAGTAAGGGTATGTTCACACGGAGTATTGGGGTGCATACTGTATGCGTCACAATATGCCAGATGTTTTAAAAGTACGCGCTATCCAGCGCACACCTCTAAAACACAAGGGGGCCGGCCCCCGGCCAGCCCCATTCCCTTTCATTATCACCGGCGTTAAGTGCCGCAAAGAAGTGACCTGTCACTTCTCTCTTTCGGCTTACAATACACCCGTATTGTACGCCAGGGGAGACGGACGTAATTCATAGCTCTCTGTGAGTGCTATGAATTACTGTAATTGCGTGACGCATTTTGGGCACATTGAAGCACAAATATGCGGCGAACTGCGCCCTGCAATTACGCCGTGTGAACATACCCTTAGAGCCAGCCATTTCCCCCTCTGACAGCAGGTGGCACCAGGAAGAAAAGGAGCATGGGGGAAACTCAGATAGAGGAGACACCTTCAGGAGAGCATTAGAGAGAAGATGTGTGGTGGTGATTAAAGCAGGTGCCCCGGAAAAGAAGGGACTTTGAGAAAATGATAAATAGGGAGAAATTAAGCAAAAGCAGCAGGTAGATGCTGGAACCGAGGAAGAAAAAGACACAATCTGACACATAAGAATCACGTGTGGACAGAGAGGAAGACTCCCATTCTATAGGTCTGCCATCGAAGACCGCATCCAAAGAGGGAGATAGAAAAAGACTGTTAAGTAGTTATCATGGTTTCAACTGTTAGATGTTCAACAACTTGCTTCTAATTAACTCCTTCATAAAACACCTAAAAGACTTCAGCTGTGATGCCTACGTAACCAGTTGTTACATACCCATGAAACTACGGCAGGAGCTCAGCTGCTATACACAGCCAAGTGCTTACTTCAACTGCCAGGATTAGAGATAACTTTGATCACAGCAGTTCATCCCTTTAAATCAGCGGTGTAACGACTGCCATAGCAGCCATAATGGGAGGACCCAATCTGGCCCAACAGTGCAGAAAATTTCAAAATGCCCAGAACCTTTGTCCTGGGTGGTCGAAGATATGTCCCGGGGATCGAAGGCACATGTCCTGGATTCCCAGGGCTGCACTGAAATTTACTGTTTGCATGCCTTACAACAGACTTAACCTGCAGAAACCTACTGCTCCTCAGGAGAGCTGGAAAAATTATTTTAATTTTTTTTCCACTAATGAGGACACTTTTATAGATGGAAGGGACCCTATCCATCTACCTGGGGTCTTGCCTACGTAGGGTCTTTTCCAACTACCAACCTGGGCCGCTTATCTGTCTACCTACCTACAATGGGAGTAGTTTAGAGACCTGTCCACCACTAGCTGGTGTAATCTGTCCCTCTAGTTGGTATGCCACTTGGCTGTGCCATATATCTCTGTCTCTTATAGCTTAAAATTCAGGGGTGGGTCTCTCCTCCCAGTAGGCAGATCTTCCCTCACTGAAGACTGGTGACATCCTCATTCTCTGTGAGAAGAGGAAGGGAGAGGATCTCACAGCTCTGTGGACTTCCTGTAATGCTCAGTTCTCATGTCTGGAGAGCTGTCACCTCCCTCTCAGGCTGCACAAGTTCCATGTAACCAGAACACCTCCATTGGTGAAAACAGTTATACATATAGCCTGAAATGATGAAACAAATGTGAGAAATGCACTCTGCTCCCCTCTCTGTTATCAGGCAGCAGGTAGAGGGGGAGTAGACTGTATAAGGTTGCGTTATATTGGTGGGGGAGCAGAGTGTATAAGGCTGTGTTATATAGGGGGAGAGTGAATCTAGCAGCTAGAGACTCAGTAATTGCGCAGATCCTTCACATACAGCTATCACTGGGAAATGAGCATAGAGGGGTCAGGCAGCCTTTATTACACAGACAGCAGCCAGCACAGAAAGTTGTTTCACTTTCATTTTCACACAGCTCAGAGGGGATTAAGCACAGAGTGCAGGCAGTCAATGACAGCACAGGGGGCGTGTCCCGACCAGGGAGCATTTCCCAACGGGGTTGAACTAAATATCAGGCAGCCAATCACAGCAAAGGGGGCGTGGCCCCGAACTCAGGCTGCTTATTTACCTCTAGACACACCCAGATTAGCTTATATCTGCTATATTAAATGATTTAGGTAATGCAAACCAATTGCAAAAGTGCTTATTTTTACTATCCCCATCATTACAGATATGATCTTTGTAGCGAGAAAATCCATTTAATGTTTTACATACAGCTGGTCGACTGTCTACTAGAGAATGACGTTGTTCATGTAAATGATATGCATTAATGTGACTATAACCTTTATAGCAACTGGGCTCTTACAGCAATCCTTATAGCTACTGTTATAGTTTTTTAATTTACAAAATTTTAATCAACAGTAATAAAAGACAAATACACTAACAATGAAAAGATATTACTCACCCTATAAACCCTCTACTAGACTCTCTACAAGAGAATGATGTTGTTCATGTAAATGATATGCATTAATGTGGCTATAACCCTTATAGGAACTGGACTCTTATAGCAATCCTTATAGCTACTGTTACAGCTTTTTACTTTACAAAATTTTAATAATAAAAGACAAATACACTAACAATGAAAAGGTATTACTCACCCTATAAACCCTGCTACAAAAACCCTACCTATGTAGGGCTACCGCCCCAAAAAGGGGGCCTCCATTCGCCAACCAATCCCTTCAATATCCCTACAGAAAGAGGGAACAGAGTAGGGAATAAGAAACAGATATTGAAGATTTGCTTTAGCACTTTCATGATAAATATAAGTGCATATTCATTACAATCTCTTACAATTCAAAGATCAAACCCATATAGATTATCTCCAATATCATCTCCATCATTTATATCTTCTGACAGCATCCATAGTTCATCTTGTCCACTACCACTTAGTACTATTGGTTTGTGAGTATAAGGCTGCGTTTAAACGGCAGAGACCAAATATTGGTTGGGAAATCCCTACTGGTATTTGGTCTTTTTTTGGCATGGAGAGGGGCGGCTTTTGTCCGCGGTTTGTGGATTCAAACCGTCCCCCTTCGCACTCACGTGTTTATGTTGTGCCCGAAAACTGGGCAGAAGACTGAACATGTTCTAAGTTTTTCGGAATGCCGGCGGTGTAAAACACCATCCAGCGGAAAATCCGTGCAGTGGGGACTTTCTATTTAACGTAATGTAAAAGGTTGATAGTCAGTTTACAGACGGCTTTCAAATCCAAAAACCGTCTGTAAATCCAACTCAACTGTGCTGTGGGGACATGCCTTAAGGATTACCACTGTCAGTTGTCTTTTGGCATTGTTTTCTCTGTCTTGTTGTATCAGTATTATTATTTTTTTCAGAGAGTAACACAGATTCTGGAGTTCTTATGATTCATTGTTATCTTTGACTGTATGAAAATCTTGCCTAGTGTTAGCCCTATTTTTCCCTATCTACATTTTTTTGCCATGCTAGCATTTTTTCTCCCTGATGACCCTGGCTACTACAAGGAAAACACGTCGGAGATAATTTTGGAGTTCATTTTCATATGGTAATTGATCTTTGAATTGTGAGAGATTGCATTGAATATGCACTTATATTGATTGTATTAGAATTATATAGGGATTGGTTGGCGAGTGGTGTGATAGCTGTACATAGGTAGGGGTTTTAAAGTAGGGTTAATAGGGTGAGTATTACCTTTTAACATTAGTGTATTTGTGATTTATTATTGTTGATTAAAAGTTAAGTTCTGTATTTTATTTTCGGATATATCCTCTTGCTGTGATTTCCATTTTTTTTACTTTGATTTTTGGGTTGATGAAGAGGGTTTTTTTTTTATTTCAATAAAAATACCATTTTTGGGCACGGCATGAGAGAGTCAAAAGAACCGAGGAGTGATCAGAGTGTACATTTGCAATTATGTTGGAGATGGTTGAGGGAAAAAAATGTAATTGCTACTATGATTGGATTTATGGGGTGCTAAGTTGACATAGGTTAATCACATAGGTTTGGATGAAGATGCCAACAAGTTTTATTACGTGAAATAGCTTTTTAATTTTAGCCTGTCTAGGACCATACAGCATAGGACAAAAAAAGGCTTTTTTTTCTCTGCAGGACCGCATTTTTTGTCACTGAATTGCACAAAAAATGCCTTTTGGTTTTAGTTTTTGCCTTCGATCCGTACAATTGAATGTACGGGAAACCTATGGCAAACTGCAAAACTCCGATGGAATATGCAACATGTTGCATATTCTGCAGGATTCTTTACTGCAACGGTTTTCATTTCTGTCTATGCAGCACAATATACCATAGGATTCTAGGCAGTTTCAAAATACTGAATCCGCCGCAAATCCAACAGTATTTTTGTGCTGTGTAGACATAGCCTAAGACTTAGATGATGTGATGTGGAACTTGTGCCAGAACATCCTGAAGACAGACTGAAAGAAATGTTACGGTCACCCCGAGGCGTCGCTAGGCAGAATCATCCGGGGCTCATGCCCCGGATATATTGCCTACTGCCCCGAATCTTTCATCCCCGGCCGGCCCTCATTCAATACAGTAACGCCGCGCCGCATTGTTGTTCTCTATGAGAACCAATATTGCGGCGCAGGCGACTACTGTATTCAATGTGCGCCGCCGCCGGGGCTTCCTGTATGCTGTGCACAGCGCAGGGTCAGGCAAAGAGCAGCATACCTCCTATGCTGACGGCTGTGTGCTGGGCTGCCTGTAGGAGAGGAGGAGGAGCAAGGCTGCAGTGGGTCCTGGATGCCGGCTCCTCCTCCTACAGCCTGCCAGACCCAGGCATCAGCTCCTCCACCTCCATCCAGAGAGCCCCAGCTGTCGGCTGCTCCTCCACCCTGGGAGTCCCGGGTGTCGGCTACTCCTCCTCTAGCCTGGGAGACTCGGGCGGCAGCTCCTCCTCCAACAGCCAGCGAGAGCCCGCGCAGAGCAGCCGACAACCTTACAAGGTATTTATAGTTAGGTAGGGTCAAAGCTGGGTATAAATGACACTGCCATTTCTGGGGGGCCCATATTATTTTTCCGGCACAGTAACTGTCAGCTCTGTGGGTCACCCTGACCTACAGAGCTGACAGTCTAGTTATTTTGGTCAGCTCAATCATGGGTCAGCAGATGTATATCTGACCCATAGAGCTGATCAGTGTAACTGTGGAAATATACATCTATCTAAGGTGCAATATACCTAAGGGGAAATATATACTTCTACCTAAGGGGCATTATATATATATCTACCTGTGGGCAATATATACTTCTACCTAAGGGGCATTATATATATCTACCTGGGGGCAATATATACTTCTACCTAAGGGGCATTATATATATCTACCTGGGGGCAATATATACTTCTACCTAAGGGGCATTATATATATCTACCTGGGGGCAATATATACTTCTACCTAACTGAGAAGCAATATATACAATTACCTGAGAGGCATTATTTACAGAAACCTAACTGAGGGGCAATATATACAGTTACCTATCTACGGAGGGACATTATATACAGCTACCTAACTAAGGAGGAGACCTATATACCTACCTCCTTTCAGGAGAGCCTATAAACATATTTAATATAAACACTACAAAAATTATAACTGTATAGAAATAGGGAACGGGCAAGGAGCTGCAGGATAAGTGAAGATTCTAAGATGTGTGTTTGGTAAATTCTGCACAGACTTCTCCGGGACAAGTCATCATGGCGTTCTGGGCCGAAAGGAAAAAAACAAGGAGAAGACGACCGCTCCAATCAGAAAAGACATCACCGGTGAGTCACTGCCTGTAACTACACTATAATCACTTTTATGTCTGTACAGCTGGTAGTCACTATATGGTGCGTGCATGTGCTCATGGTCTGGCAGTATTATTTGGTCCTTACGCAGTGGTAGAATTAGTATCGATGTTCTTGGCATTTATGATATTGTTATAGTAACAGTATGATGGTAATATGTGTGGTATATCTGTTCCACGTATAGGTGTATTATCTGGTGACCATATTATTTAGAGGTATTACGCTATTGTACATAAATGAGTGGCTTTAAAAGGTCAATCAGTGCTGGCTTTCCTTGTACTGCTGAGATGATGGAGAGGATGTATGTGAAACTTGTGGAAAATTAGTGACAGAAACCTACTTTTTTATCTGTAAAAATCCATGCCGCAGGTCACGATGTGACATGAAAAATACTATGTGAACCCCGCCCTACTCAGCAAAACGTAACACAGAGGGTCCATGCCCCGGATGTTTTAGGACCCTAGCAACGCCCCTGTGGTCACCTTTTATCATGAGTATGGTTGTAGAGAATATGACAGGGTTTGTAAAAATACTGTGCAGTTTAGACTGTGTTTAGGATACATAGATTGCTGATAGCATTAATCTGAACCTCAGATCATACTCTGTTGTGGGCCTCATTGAGGCTGGTTAAGTTGTCCAAACTCATCCATTGCTAGAGTGGAAAACGAGCTATGTATCATTTGTTTTACCTTCACTTTTGAGGTGCTAAGCCAATGGGTGTGTTTAATGGGGTTTTTAGATATATTTGTTTCTTCTTCCCATATAGGAGGCAGAGGTTTTGTCCACATATGGCCATTAATTTTAGGTGGCTATGCATATTAAAGCCATGGTGAAAGACAAAGAGAGTTCAATCAAGAGACGTACATGGAAACAGGTCTGTGGCAGGGGTAAGCAGAGGGGGAGGGAGCCAGGCAGAAGCATTTATTTTTCCATGCGTAAGGTGTGTTGCCCACTGCTCACTGGCAGGTGAATCTATGTACATATTTTGTGAAAAAATATGCAGGTGGGGCTGGTATTGAAGCTCAGTCCCAACAGTCAGGTAGGTCAGACTCTTAAAGGTGTTAACCTGATGGCCTGTCCTAAAGTTTTGGAACCCTTTGAGAAAATGTCATAGAAGAGGTCCTTCTGTGTACTGTGAGTTTACAAACTGCACAAATAATACCAAATGTATCTTGTTAAAGAAAATGTCACAACTTTTAGATCTCGTTATTGCCACAAGATTCTACACGCACATTTTTTTTTTTAAACTGTTGGATTTTTTTTTTTAAACCACACACAGTCCTGCTGGGTGGCTTTCAGTTGTGTTGCAGTCAAATCAGACCACATAAAGCTTCCTAAAAATTCATCTACAACCTTTGGTTTACATGTTGACAAATTTATATAAAAAAATGGTATTTTGGACTGTGCTGAGTCCCATACAAGAAACCATCAAAACTTAGGGCGGTACTGGTGGAAGATATGGATTATTTTTTTATGATAATAAATAGTGTTGAGCGATTACGTTGGCTATCGACATCGGGCGATAGTCGATAGTCGGCCACCATCGATAAGGTTTTTTGATAGTCGATAGTCGATCATCTCCGATGACCATTAAAGTCTATGGGAGAGCAACAACACCTTCATTCTTACAACCCAAACAGGGCTGGAGAAGCTGATTACAGCCA
>JAODAL010058243.1:0-22197 GCA_025379985.1 Phyllomedusa bahiana
GGGCCACAGGGGAATTTTCCCGTCAGTTAAATATTGTTAAAAATTTTTTAATCCTTCAGTAAACGGTTAAAGGCTGTTAGGTGGGGTCACTTTGAGCACTATTCAGGGTTTGGGGCTGGTGTTAGATACTATGCTAGGGCCCAGAAAGGGGGAGGAGAGCTCCAGCCCCGGGCCACTTAACCATTTTAGACCTGCAGCATATGAACCTTTAAGCAAACGGGCCATGACCCTTTTATCGCACCTTTGATTGCGGAGCGCCATTCGGTCTCCATAGCAGTCAGAGTTCTCATGAAGACCCCTGTATGCATGTGGGTTAGCTTTTAAACCCCCTCCCAGGGCTAGGGGGGGTAATAGATGATGAATGGGAAGTCTGTATATGACAGCACATCTGTACTATAGTATATAGGACAAGTGATTGCATGTTCAAGTTCTTGGGGGCCCTAATTTTTAAAATTAGAATTTTTTTTTTGGGGCCCCTAGTAATTCTATGGTGCGGGAATGGCAGCTAAAAAAGTGATCTTCCCCCCCAAAAAAAAATAGAAGTTATATGTCTATGTAAATGGAAAACAACGTTGAGAAAACAACAACAAAAATCAGAAAATAGCTGCGTCCTGAAGGGGTTAAATGCAGCATTGGGGTCCTGGAGGGGTTTAGGAAGTGGGGAAATCAGCAAATGAAAAATATAAAATGTTTTTATAAAGGGGAAAAGACCCCCCCCCAATCAGGTTACTAGATGATGCCTATTCAACAACTGCTTGAGAGGGCTGTGTGTTGGGCCCAATTAAAACTTTTCCTGGCCCCCAAATTGTTGTGTTAGAATTTGAGGTCGGGTCGTGGGGAAGCAGTATTGTAAAAAGCCCGAGAGCACCGACGCTGCTATATTATATTAATCATTAGAATAAGGAATTTAAAACCAGAAAGGGGACAGCGCAGAGAAAGGGGGAAGAGGTTTGGGGATGGCAAGGGAAACCCGGGAAAAACCCCCCGGGGGGGGCCCCCTGAGCTAGCAAACCTAAGTTTTTTTTTAAATCTATATACATCCCCCTAGGGGCAAAAAGGGCAGAGGAAAAAATAAAAAAACAAGAGGCAGAGTATGGCGGTGAGTAGGTAAGGGGGTTCCCCCGAATTACTCACTCCCAAACCCTGAGGTGCTTTAGTTCTGCATTTGTACTTATGTGATTCTATCACTTTTGCCCCCCTGTTATGTGTCTTGTTATCTGCACAATAGATACTGTTTCTACAATGAATGTATCATCGATTGAAAAAGTAAGTGCAGCTTCTGAAAGATATTAATGATTGTACCGACAGGATGAAAAGACTGAGAACTCAAAAAACCCCCTATTGAGGCACAATGTTTTAGTAAACTCCCAAAACATAATGTTTGGGGACAAAGTGGGAGGGCCACCCCTAAGAGGGGCCGCAAAAATGAGGACCCCGCTAAGTGCCCCAAAAATGGGACACCCCAAGAACCCCAAAAATGGGACACCCTAAGGATACAAAAAAAAGTAGTCATGCCGGGTTGTTCCCGGGGGAAAACTCACAGCATCAATGTTATGGGGACAAAAAGTGAGGACACCCAAGAGAAAACAAAAAAGTGAGGACACCCCCCTAAGTGATACAAAATTTAAAGTATTTGTGCAGGGTTGTATCAGGGGAAAACTCCCGCCAATGTCTATGGAGACAAAAGTGAGGAAAACCCAAAAGGGCCGCAAAAATGAGGACACCCCAAAAAACACAAAAGTGAGGCCCCCTAAGGGACCCCAAAAGTGAGGACCCTAAGTGATACAATGTAAAGTAGTAAATGCCCCGGTTGTATCAAGGGGAAAAATCGCATCAATGGGCCCCCATTGGGGACAAAAAAGTGGGGGGAACCCCTAAGGGACCGCCAAAAGTGAGGACACCCCAAATGATACAATGTAAAGTGTCCGCCCGTTGTACAAGGGGAAGAAACAGTCAATGTCTATGGAGACAAAAGTGAGGGGGAACCCCTAAGAGACCGGCAAAAATTGAGGAAACCCCCAAGAGATAACATGTAAAGTAGTCAGTGCCCGGTTTTTCACGGAAGAATAAATCAATTTTTTATGGGGACAAAATAGGACACCCTAAGAGACAAAAATGAGGCCCCACTAAGAGACAAAAAAGTGAGGACACCCCTAATATACAATGAAAAATAGTCAGTGCCCGGGTTGTATAAGGGGAAGACCTCCAGCACATGTCTATGGGGACAAAAGTGAGGAACCCCCCTAAGTGATAAATGTAATTTAGTAGTGCCGGCTTGTATAAGGGAAACCTACGCACCAATGTTTGAGGCAAAAGGGGGCCCCCTGGACCACCCCCTAAGGACACAAAAGTGGGGAAACCCCCCTAAGTGATACTGTAAAGTAGTCAGTGCCCCGATTGTATACAAGGGAAGAACATATTTTCCCGAACGCGAACAAGAAAAGAAAAAATTCCAAACACCAGAATTGTGTGTTTTTTGGTCATTTCACGTCCCCAAAAAATCAAAAAAGACCAAACTGCCAGTGCTCTGAACGGATGGGAACATGCACAATCTGCTGCCTGGTTTTCGGGGTGCAGATGTGCAGTTCTATGGTTATTGGGGACGGCGATTGCAAGAACCGCCCCCAAAAAATTTTGAAAGACGTTTAAAAATAGGGCCCGGGTCTTAAACATTTGAATGGCCCGTGTGGAGAGCTTAGAATTTTTGTGCGGTTTCCCCAGGTTTATTTATGGTTCGGTAAAATGGCCCCATTAAAACAAAACCCCTCATTTTTCTGGGGAGAGGAAAAAAAAAATTTCTGGCCCCTGAAGGGAGGGGGGAAAAAAAAAGAGAGAAAAAAAAAATAGGCCTGTGATGAGGGGTTAATTTAAGGAATTTAGAAGGTGACCGGACAGCCGGGAAGACGGGGACAGCAGCCGGGAAGAGGGTGAGATGCTTTTATTATCTCTTTTATTACTATTGTTGTGGGTGCGGAGATAACCCTCAGTTCAAGAAAATGAGGAACCTTCACTTTTTATTTTTTGGAAGCGAAAAAACCCCTTAAACGCCCAAAATGTTGTTTCTGTAATTTTTTTTCCTTTCGCTTTCCCGGACTGAGTTTTTATTTTTCTGCCCTCTCGCATGTTTTAAGGGGGCGTTCACCAAAAGATCCTGTTTTTTTTGTTAAAGATCTTGCAAAAAAAGTCACTTTTCTTATTTTCCATTACCGTGTTCCCACCTATTCCTTGATTTTTTCCCCTCTGTTGGGTTGCTCGCTTCCCAGGGCGCTATACTACAGATGTTTGATCTTTGATGGCTGCCCGATGGTAACTGACTGTGGATCTTCCGAAAAGGTGCCCCAAAAATGGTTTTATAGTACAGCCTGTGTGATTCTCGATAGGTGCAGCACTGGAAAATATGTAAGACTGTTGCTCTCCTGATAGGCTGAGCATGGTTTTTTTGTACAGACTTTTATCTTCCCTGATAGGCCCCCCCCTTTGCCAGCGTGGTTTTACTAAGCTACAGAAACCTGTTTATTTTCCCCTTTAAGGGGTGCCGCATGGTCCCTATAACTCGACCCTGTTTTTTGTCTCTCTGATGGCTGCCAGCCTGGTCCTATAGTTTCAACCTGTGCTCTTCCCCGATAGGGGTGCCGCCTGGTCATATAGTACAGTGTGGATTTTGATGGTGAGCCCCGGTCCTTAGCTACAGACCCGGTGATTCTCCCGTAGGTTTCGGCATGGTGTATAGTAAGACCTGTGTACTCCTGATAGGTTGGGATTTGGGCGTATAGTAAGACTGTTCTTTCTAAATAGGGGGTGTAGCATGATTTTATAGTAAGGCCGGCTTTCCCGCAGCTAGTAGAAAGCCCCTAACTGCACTGAATTCAAAGTGAAAACAAGAAAACAGGTTGAGGTAAGAGAATGGTGGTGGACGCCCCTTTAAGGCTTATTTTGTGGGGAAACTGTATTTATTTTATTGCATTTAATGTATTGGAGAACAAAAAAGAAAAAAAATACGTTATTTGTGGACTGGATCTGAAAAAAAAAATCTAATTGCATAATTTATTTTTTTATTTTTGGGTGGGGGTTGTTTGAAGGACTTGATGAAGCGATATAATGGGGATTTTTTATATAAAAATCCAGTGTACAAAATTTATATTGATAGATTTTTTTTATATTTTACTACAAAAAAAAAAAAAATGTTTTTAAAAAAATATATTTTCTTTTCGCATTGTTAGTTTTTGGGACCAGTGACTTTCTTATTTTTCCCTTTTTTGGAGTGGGGATGCCCCATATTTTTGCGGAGTGAGGTCTGTTTGGTTTCTTTTTTTTTCTTTTTGGTTTTTTTTCAGAAAAAAAGGCAAAAATTGGATAAAATTTTTTAAAAAAAATTTTTCGGGTTTTTACATAAAAAACAGTTTTAAATTTAAAGATGAGCAAGGTTTAGTTATTTGGGGAATTTGGAGTGTGAGCGACAACAATGATATTTTTTTATATATTTTTTTTTTTTGTGGGAGACGAGAGGACCCAAAAAATGCAAATAAAATAATATAATATTGTATTGGATCGGACGCTGCGATACCAATTATGTTTATTTTTTATGGTTTATTATTTTTATGGCAAAAGGGAAAAAATAAAATATATATACTATGTGTGTATCTGTGTGGTTTTTATGTTATTGTATATATTATTTTATAATATATATATATATATTAAAAAAAATTAATATATATTTCAAATATATTTGGAGAACATATGTAGATGGGTGCCAGCTGAATAGTCCTGCCCAAAGACTTTCAATATAAAAAACGAAAAGTCCACAGCAGTCCAAAATAGATGAAAAAAAATAATAAAATTATTTAATGTCATGCCCGTTTTTTAGTCCAAAGAAAGGGCCTTTTTTGGTTTGAGAAAGTCTACTTGGACTGAAAGGTGCATGGAATGGTAAAATCTATATGTACTTTGATCTATTTGACTGCTGTGGATTTTCGTTGTTTATATTTATATTAAATAGATATATATAGTATATATATATACACATATATATATATATAATATATAATGTATAATTTTATATATTATACACTATAACCATATTTATATATATATTTATAATATAAGCTGTATGCATGTGTCTATATGTATATATATGTGTGTAGTGTGTGTGTATTATTAATTTTTGTGTGGTCTATTTTAAAATATATTTGGATGAAGTCTTTTATTTTCTGCCCGGGCCCCTTTTTTTTGGATTGTAGTGTAGACTTTGCCTGAGTCTATGAATCTGTTCTCCTGTCGGTCATAGATTTAGCGCTTTCCAGCTACAAAGCGACACTTCTGGCTCAGTTGACCCACTTGTAAAGTGCTCTCCCTGTCCCAGCAGTAATGCCCTGGATCTGCCGCACTGAAGCTATAAATATGTAGCTTCTCTATGGTTCTAGTGCACCCCGCCTCCAGCACGTCCCCCGAAATCAGGCGCATTACAAAGTGCAGAGGTCACTCTGTAACGAGCCTGATATTGCTGTGCGGGCGATTTTAAACTATAGCAAACGGGGCTGCGCTTGATGTTGGGTTGAAAAGACGCTAGACTTCTGGCGCAGCCCTGTTCATACATGTCACCCATAGTGTAAATATATATGTGCATGTGTATATACAGTATATTAATGTGTGTGTGTTTATATGTGTATGTATATATGTGTATGTATATATATATATATGTATATATATATATATATATATATATATATATATATTATATTTTTGTGTGTGCGTATAAATATATGTGTGTGTATATATTAATGTGAGTGTATATATATTTATATTTTATCCTTACTGGTAATTACTTTTTGTTTGACTCTGCTACAATCACCGTCTCAGTGGGACAGCGATGGGGAGCTCATGCGCCCCCACTCATGCTAATCTCCTGACATATGAGTACATCCTGCTGCCGTTAAGGGAGTATGGAGCGGGGAGGACTCCCTGAGTACACTCCATACACAGCCTGTGCTGGCTTTTAATTACAGCTGATGCCCACCGCATTGTTACTTCCCCTGATCACTCCCCCCTCTGACACACAATGAGATCAAAGGGTGCCGAGCAGTTGCCGGGGCAGACGGAAGCCTAATAAAGCCTACTGTAGCTTCCATGTTGCTGCTCCTATTACTTCCTTCCAAAAGCTAAAATAGAAGAATAGAAGGACCATGTTGGTCTACTGTTCTGCATTATATATACATTGATGTGGGGGAACAAACATATATAATGCAGAAGGTGTAGAAGTGAACTGTGGGGATTTTTTGGTCACTTCTCCTCCCCAAAAATTTGGAATTAAAAATGATTAAAAAGTTGCATGTATCCCAGAATGGTAGCAATAAAAACTACACTTCAGCTGCAAAAAAAAAACGAGCCCCCACTCAGGTCTGTGGATGGAAGAACAAAACATTATGGGGGACATGTATGAAAACTGTCTTGGTCTAAGACTTTCATTATTGCCCATAGCAACTAATCAGAGCTCACAGCAACCAATCAGAGCCCATAGCAACCAATCAGAGCTCATAGTCACCAATCAGAGCTCATAGCCGCCAATCAGAGCCCATAGCCACCAATCAGAGCCCATAGCCACCAATCAGAGCTCATAGCCGCCAATCACAGCCCATAGCCACCAATCAGAGCTCATAGCCGCCAATCAGAGCACCATATGAAATGAAAGGGGAACTCTGGTTACTATGGGCAACAAGGAAAGTCTTAGACCAAGACAGGTTTCATACATGTGGCCCTATGTGTTACAGAAAATGGCGCAGAAGTGAGAAGCTGAGAGATTTAGAAGGTTTTATCTTTTTTTTAAATCCTAAAACATAACAAAATCCGATATAATTAGCATGACTGGAATCGCACCGACCTGCAGGATACAGATAACACGTCATTTCTACTGAAGAGTAAACACCATAAAATAAAAAAGAAAAACAGAAAAATGGCACAGGTACAGTTTTTAGCACATTTCACCCCACTTAGAATTGGTTTTGGCTTCCCAGTATATTCTAAGGTGCGGCCAATGGCACCATTAGAAAGTGCATCTTCACTGCATGTCCGTTATTACATCACCTTAAAGGGAATGTGTCACAATTTTTTTTTTCAGTAATGTGTGTGTTTTCTATCACCTTTTTATTATCAGTTGCAGCAATTTTCAGTATGAGCTTGTAGAGACAGTTATTACTGATACTGGTGTGTACAGAACACTGCCCTCTTCAGAGGTTGCTCTGTACTGTGTGACTGCACGACACACAGGAAGCAGGAGTAAAGCTACTTGGTGCTCCCCTGCCAATCTCTCTACTTAAATCGGTATCTGATTTACCCACGTTTTACCGTCCTCCTGGATCTACTTAGCAAAGAAAGATATTCCCCTCAGTCTTTTATGATGTTGGTCTGACTCCCTCTCGCCCCGTTTCTGGCGGGAACAAGGTATGCATACAGTTCACCAGCTTTATGAGGAAGACACTCTCTTATCATTCCTGAATATTTCTGCTTCTTTCTCTCTTCCCCGTTCATCATTTTTCAATTTTTACAAATAAGACGTGTCCTTCAATCTATTGACTGGCCCAATCCCCCAGCCAAGTGTCTGATGCTCAGAACTTTCTCATGAAGAAGAAAGGTTTTGAAAAAGGTACCTCTTAGATACATCATGTCATGCTAACTAAATGCTCTATATCGAAATCTCATACTATGATAAAGTGGGAAAAAGATTTGTCTTCCCAGTTTTCTAGGAACCAATGGATTGAGGCCCAAAGCATCTCCACCTCTTTATCAAAATGTATTAACCATAAAGAAACTATGCTCAAAATACACTTAGACCATGTTCACACGGATTATTTTGACGTGGTTTTGGATGACGTTTTCGGAGCGTTTCCTCACCCAAAACCTCGTCCAAAACGCTTCCAAAATGCCCCCAGTTCAGTGCGAGGTTTTTACATGCTTCTTTTTAAGCGCTGAAAAAGAAGTGTTATGTCAATTCTTGAAGCTTTAGGCGCATTTCAGGCGCGGTTTTTGCCATGTTTTTGCCGTGTTTTCGGCACAGTTTTTGTCCTGAATATTAAATTGTATGGTGAAAACCTCGTCCAAAACCTCATCCAAAACCTCGCCGAGAAACACCTCTAAAACCTCTTCTGAAGAAGCGCGTTTCAGGTGAGGTTTTGATGTGGTTTTGGGCGAGGAAACGCTCCAAAAACCTGGTCCAAAACCTCGTCCAAATAAGTCGTGTGAACATGGCCTTAAGGTGGTATCACCCTCCCAAGTGATGAGCTAAAATGTTCTCAGATTTATGCTGGAGAGGATGTGGCCAACAGGGACTTATGCTACACGTTTGGTGGGGATGCCCAATTATTCAGAAATTCTGGATCTCGATTTCCTTCCTTTTCTTAGATGTTACTGGTCTCTCTCTTATCCTAACACCGGAACTTGCAGTTCTGGAAATTGGCCTAAGTCATATCCCGGCCTTCCTTCATACAATCCTATTCCACGTCATAATAGCAGCTAGAAAAGCCATTGCATTTAAATGGAAGGAATCTAGCGCCCCTCCTATAGCTGCAGAGGTGTTACTTAAAGCTCCAGGGCCCTCGTGCAAAAAGTGAAATCCCCCCCCCCCAGCTACCATGTGCCATTTACAATGCTGGTACCTTCTTATGTGGCAGGAGGGCTTTTGGGCCCCCTCAGGCTGAAGGGCCCGGTAGCGACTGCTACCTCTGTCCCCCCTATCGCTACGCCCCTGTATAGTTGACGTAATCAGAAGGGTTAACTTTAATTGAACTTGTGAATTGAGACTGATTGATTCTCCTTACAATTGCAATAAGAAAAAAAATCCTTCTTGAAACTGTGGTTAACCTCTAACTACTGTGCCTCTAATATTCTGCATTGACCTGCTTTGTATTATCTGTCCTTCCATCCGCACATCCAAGCCCTCACCTTTGCTGCCGCCTCCACCTGAAAAATATCTCCCGTATACGCTCATTCCTCAACTATGACACTACAAAAATGCTGGTCCACGCCCTCGTCATCTCCCGCCTAGACTACTGCAACATCCTTCTCAGTGGCCTCCCAGCTAGCACCCTCGCTCCCCTTCAAACCATGCCCGTCTTATCCACCTCTCTCCTCGCTACTCCCCTGCCTCTCCCCTCTGTCAATCCCTTCACTGGCCGCCCATTGCCCAGCGAATTCATTTCAAGTTACTAACCCTGACCTACAAGGCTCTCCATGACCTCTCCCCTCCATACATCTCTGCCTTAATCTCCAGATACCTCCCCTCACGCAATCTCCGCTCCTCACAGGACCTTCTCCTCTGCTCCCCTCTCATCAGCTCCTCACATAACCGTCTCCAAGACTTCTCCCGTGCTTCACCCACACTCTGGAACTCACTGCCCCAACACATCAGACTCTCCCCCACTTTCACCAGCTTCAAAAGCAACCTGAAAACCCATTTCTTCAGGATAGCCTATAACCTTCACTAACCCCACCACCAGTACACCGGCCCACAAACATGTCTGCCCCTCACCTCCTGTCTGTCCCCTCTTTCCTTGTAGATTGCAAGCCCTCGCAGGCAGGGTCCTCTCCCCCTTCTGTGTCAGTTACTAGTCATTTATCATCACCATTGTATTTGTTCAACATTTGTTATGTATGTAATTCCCCTTGAATGTACAGCGCCCTGGAATCAATGTCGTTCTAAAATAATAATAATAATAATAGTAATAATAATAATAAGAATAATAATAACAGTACTAATAATTCTCTCTCGATGGCATGCTTTGATACTGTCTACATGTCCTGTTATTAGTATGTCCATGATTGTTAGTTTTGTTCATTTCAGGGGTTTTCCCTCCGGGGATGATCTATTTCTGTGGTGCTCAGTTCTGATGTTAATGCCTTTATTGCATGCTTCTGTAACTGCTCAATCCCTTAATAAAGGTACGTTTAAAGAAAGTGCATCTTGTCCTGCAAAAAACAAGCCCTAATATCTCTCTGTAGATGGAAAAATAAAAAAGTTATGGCTCCTAGAGGCAGGAAGGGAAGAAAATGTTGAGCCTGTGGTGGGAAGGGGTTCAAATAAAAACTTGTACCCAACTGTGTGGGACACTGTTTACATGGACTCCTGAGGCTGGATGCAACGCCACAGTATATGTGTTTGGTATCTGTTTCATGACTTTGCATCATGTAAGCTTTTCTCTTTTTGGACAGATGGAGCGAGCAGGCCGCGGCGCTATTTCAAGGTAGACAAAAATATCTAAGATAGTCTACGCCGATAGAAAACATATCTGTACGTGTCCCGTCATCAAAATATCAACAAACCTACCCAATAACATTGCAGGAAAGACGTGAGACGGCCAATAGAGAAGCGAGTGTGAAAAAGCCCCAAAAAAACAGATGTTCGTGCAAAACAGTGCATGCTGGGATACGCTCGGTGCATATGTTATACAACGTTTTGCAGGCTAGTCCACCATGATGTGAACTGTGCCTCTGTCGCACACTTGTGTCATCAGCTAGAAGGTTCCAATACAACCTTATGAGTTGCAGTTCATAGACACAACAAAAACGTAGGTTCCTGCCTGGACCATTCCCCTCCACCAGGCGTGGACTGGCCCACAGTGGAACAGGGCAAACCCCCGGTGGGCCTCTGAGCATGGCAAACCTGGGGTTGTTTCTTAACTGCATATTCATCCTTGTTAGAGGCAGAAAGGCAGAAAAAGAGAGGCAAAAAGCAAGAGGCAGAGCATAGGAGGCATCTACAGTCCTTTACAGCAGCTGTAGGGTGGGCCCCTAGGATAAACTCCACCAGTGTGCCCAAAAACAGCTCAACAGGTGGGGTCCTAGAATCAACTCCACCTGTGGGCCCCGGGCACCCCAGTCTGACACTGGCCTCAAGACTACACTGCACTGGAGGGCCCCTAAAGTCAACTCCACCTGTGGGCCCTAGGCACCCCAGTCCAACACTGGCCTCAAGAATACACTGCACTGGAGGGTCCCTAGAATCAACTCCACCTGTGGGCACTATACACCCCAATCCAACACTGCCCCCCACTCCTCCTTCCTGATCCGGCACATTTTCCTTTTCTTCAGCACACTCTGGTTTGAACACTAGAACACATTCTCGTGTTTTGGATATTTTACTAATTGTTTTGCTATTTTTCTGTGATACGTTAAATGATATAAAGGAAAATGGTAACTATACAGGTTTAGGTGTGTCAGAGGCTACAAGTTGTGGCTGTTAGTATGAATTCTAATAAAATTTTACTTTTTGTCTGTGTTTTTATTTGTTATTCTATCTTACATATTGTTCTATATATATTTGCTCTATAGCTGAAAAATTAGCCTCAGTTGCAGGGGAAATACATCCCCTGAACTCACCGCAGAGCTGATCTGTATCTGACCCAATAGCTATGGAGCCCCGATGGTCACATAACCTCCAGCAGCAGGAAGCCAATAGTAGGTGTCACGGGGTCCTTACCACCAACACACAATCAACAGAGGGGGCGTACATGTGGGGGAACAGCACCGACCACATATATTGATGTGCAAGGATCAACACTGTCACATCCACTTCGCTCTCCAACTCAGCTCCTCATCAAATCACACAGATATAACTCATGGGTGCAGGTTTCGTGTCGCAACAGAGATCCTGCCCGGCCGCCTTCTCCTTAAATCACACAGATTAAATAATATCACAAGGCATTATGGGAAAGGAGCTGAGAAGCTCAAGCGCCCTCTAATGGATGTAACAAATCCTCAATTTGCTTTTGACCCAATGGGTCTTTGGAAAGCAAAAGGGATATTTGGCCAAGCCAGCATCACCCATCTGTAGACAGCCGTTTCGGGGTGTTTGCCCCTCGTCAGTACAGAGCAGAGTGATGGGTGATGCTGGATTGGCTAAATCTTCCCTTTTGCTTTACAAAAATCCAGTGGGTCAAAAGCAAATTGAGGATTTGTTACATCCATTAGAGGGCGCTTAAGCTTCTCAGCTCCTTTCCCATAATGCCTTGTGATATGCAGATGCTTTGTGGAGAGCCAAAGGCAATTTCAACTCTCCACATGCCTATACAGCGTCCTCCCTAAGGAGAGATCTTCCCTTACCGATCAACTAACTCTACTACAACTACTACTACTACCTCCTACATATCCTGTTTCCTACTGACAGTCTCCAGTGCCCCCAACCCCCAGCTAACAGGGCAGAATGATCAGAGCCTGGGTCACCACAGGGGGCATCTATTGACTGCCCCAGGAATGCTCCCCTCCCCGTGTGGTCATCCAGGCTGAGATACAAACATTACATGTAACAGATACAATGTAACAAAGAATAAAGCAAGACCTCACAATGTAACGATCTGCTCCATCACAACCTCTACCCCATATAATAAGTGAGTTGGACATGGGACCTCCACCGGCCTCTGGCCACCTCACTTACGGTCTAGGATTGTCCTCAGTCTATTGTCCATAGAGCAAGTTGCACGGTCATATTTTTCTGTGGAGGAAATATTCTTGATTACAGAAACTTCAGATCCTTCCCCAAACATTTCCTTGTCAGCTGCTGAGTTTATTAGTCCTGATCGGTGGCTTTCAGGACAACCCAGCCGGTGAGATGAAGTCTCTGGGGTCAGGGAGTATTTTAGGGCCACTCATCAAGCTTGTAGGGTTCCCCAGACTCTGCACGGTCCATGCACTGTCTGGTTTCCGCAATAAGCCCCGCCACAGTGTATTGGTAAGGAACGTCCACTATCCGGCCCATCACCAAGAGAGACAGCAGCCCAGGTGATACTCTTGTGCATTGGATGATTGGGCAAATTTTGTTCATAGGAAGGAGAATAAGTAACAGGGGTACAGTCAAGATCAGGATACAAAGGCAACAACAGAAAAGTCTTATGTGCCTCCCCAACTGTAGGGTCACAGTGGCCTGTGGGGCCGGGGCTCTCAGCTTCCTCCTCCAGCGCTCTAAGAGATTGAATATAAATTGTCACATCAGTCTGGCATTCAGTAGCCTCAGACCTCAGGTTCTCACAGCTGGGTTCCTCAGCTTCCTCCTCCAGCGCTCTAAGAGATTGAATAGAAATTGTCACATCAGCCTGGCCTTCAGACCGCTCAGGATCTCACAGCTGGGTTCCACAGCTTCATGGTGGTCCCAGGGGGAAGTGATCCCATGAGGCGTGGGGGTCAGTGACGCCTCTTGTGCCTTCACTATCCACAGGTTTGGATGTTGTATATCCACTGACATCTACTGGATCTGCTCTATCTGGTCCTGTGGACAGAATCTTCTCCCTCTTCATGGTGCCCCCATATCTCATGATGCAAGCTGCCACCTGACTCCACAGCGCCCTCCTCAGGACATTCAGGAGCTTTTCCAGGAGATCTCTGGTCACTGCAACCTGCAGCAGCAGCACAATTCTGGTCGCACTGGGATGGTTGTCTATACCGTCCATGTGGCACCTCTTGCTCTGCCAGAGCCAAGTACCACATTCACTGTAATTTCTAACCCAAGAACATCTGTTGTCTCTTGATCTAGCTCTTCAGCTCTCACCATAACGCGTTCCCTCCTCGCCATTGTCAAAGCTTAATTCCAGGCCCCGCGATTGTCCTCCATTGTGGCCTCTGCTCCAAGACAGTCCGTGGTCTCCTGACACAGCTCTTTAGCCATAACAGCAATTTGATGCTTTCCTTGCGGTCCGCAGAGCTTCTGAACGAGCCCAGCACTCCTCCCAAAAGTCCCATCACCTGCTGGTAGTACACATCAGCTCTGCTCATAGTCTGCACCCTGTTCTGCAGTCGTCTGTACTCCCTCTCTGGGTGCTGCTCCATTGTGCTGAACTCTGTTGATCTCACCGCTTCCACCAAGCGCCACATGTATCAACCTGTTTAGGTCTAAAAACTCACTCTTTTGCCCATAGGGGAAGGAATGTCCCTACCCGGCCATCCCCAAGGAACAGCACTGGTGATATTTTGTCTTTGGTTGATTGATTACTATGGGCAAAAAAGTGAGTTTTAGACCTAAACAGGTTCATACATGTGGCCCCAAATGTCACAGGGTTCTTATGATGAACATACAATCAACAGAGCGAGCGTAGATGTGTGGAAACAGCACCAACCTAATTTATTGATGTGGAAGGATCAACACCCGTCACATCCACAGAATCGTGCCCGCACTTATAGTCCTTTGAGGTGTTGCCGCAGCTCAACTCCTCGCTCTGAGAGTCCACACAGAAGTTTTTAAGTAAGTCCAAATCTTCTTCTCTCAGAGGTGCCGGCCTCCAACTCAGTCTCTTGGCTCCAGGTTCTGGTGCACAACTCAGGTACCGGTCACTTCTTCAGATCCCACAGATATAACTCATGGCCCAGGTTCTCCTTACAACAAAATCCTGCCCCGGCCCCCTTTCCTTTGAAACACAAGGGCAATCTAAATACTAAATAATCCACAACTCCCACTAATACTACTACCCCCCACATGTCCTGTTTCCTCTGGACAGTCTCCAGTTCCCTCCACCCCCAGCTCACAGAGCTGAATGATCAAAGCCCAGGTCACCACAGAGGGGTCCAGGGTCTGGTAAGAAATGCTCTGATGCCTCCACCATGTGGTCAACTAGACTGAGATATAATCATCATTACACATAACAGATCCTAACAGAAAACACATAGATACAATGTAACAATGAATAAAGCAAAACATCACCCACTATCACAATGTAACAATCTGCACGGTCACAACATGATTGGGGCAATCGCTGGTTTCATCGCTCACATGATTGAGGGGCAATAACTGTAACAACCTATCGCCGCCCTCCCCACAACATCCTGAACCCCCCAATCCTGCAGTTTTCTGTATCCCCCATAGGAGCACTCACCAGACACGTCTGCTCTCTCTGGCTGCAGGGTGTAAAAGAAAGTATCTTAAACGTTACTTTCACTTTTCTTCTTCTACACATAGAAACTAGAAAAACAGGCAGTACTTGCATCAATTGTATCACATAAGGCCGTGTTCTTCAATGCATAAGTTTGTGTCAATCATTTCAGTTACTTTACACTAAGGATAATAACAAACCACCAGCAGTAGGGGCGCATTCACACGGTGCAGTTTTGGTGCGGTTTCTCACTTGCTGGACTGCACTGCGATGAAACTCTTACCTGCAGGCTCCTGTCAGTCCTCTAAATTGTTTGGGAAGATGCTGCAAGTGAGAGATCAATGACTGTGTATAGAATCTGCAAGACTTTAAACTACACTTGCCAACTCTCCCGGAACGTCTGGGAGACCCCGAATGTTAGAGGAGATCTCCCGCACTGCCGGGAGAGTGGGCTGCCAGAGGTTCTTTAAATATAAGTAGCAACAGGTGAGCGTCATGCATCGCTGCCTGATGCCACTGAGTGCTGGGGGGAGGAGGGCAGCAGGGCCATTATATTTTTAACCTCATCCCTCGCCTCACAGTTGCCAATTGCTGTAGACAAGTTCTGAGAAAAAACAAAAGGGAACAGGGTGCCCTCTCGTGTATTACCACAAAACCACTGGGGATAAAAGTAGTAGTATTGTCGGGCTCACCTGAAACAGTTGTACTATGTGGTACGACTCACAGAAAGGTTTATGGAGCTCAAAGGTTCACAAAACAGAAGCTGCTGCTCCTTAATGAGCACGGGAAGAGCCCCACTTGCAAGATGTTCCATGGTAAAGATATCCAGAGACCGCAGGCTACCGCTGCAAGTAGTAAGGAGATAGCGCTACTGTTTACCAGTAAGTAAGAATAAATACACTACTGGGCATTCGCCTCTATTGTAACGTCTATTATTTTATTCTTTAATTCGATATAAAATTACAATGACAACGCGTTTCGCAAACACTGTGTTTGCTTCATCAGGTCATAAGAAGACAGTGAAAGCTCCGAGGCTTAAAAAAGCCCAGGAGCTCAGATCAAGGCTGGGAGATCGTAACACACTGAATGTGAGACAACAGCACATAAATAGGAATAAAGGAACACATTGCTTATTATTATAAAACACTGCAATAAGAAAGAGAAATATAGGGTTAAAACCGTTACAAAGAAATAGTTCAATCCTCCGCAACCTTCCTAGATAAAGGAAGAGGAACTCAGTCCCTGACTGATACTACTGGGCTGCGCTGATAAGACAAAAGCAACGTAACTCCTTCATTCGGTAGCTTGCGGTCTCTGGACAGTTGCCAATTGGAGTGCAAGGAGGGGGTCTAGATTGGCGGTGAAAAGAGGGGTTAGAGTGAAGGTGGTGGGTTATGGTGAGGGAGTGGGGGTGAGAGAGAAAGGGATAAAGGGAGGTTAGAGTGGGGATGAGAGACGGGGTTTAGAGTGGGGATGAGGGAGGGTGATGGAGGGGGGTTAGAGTGGGAATATAGGAGGGGGTTTAGAGTGGAGGTGATGTAGGGGGGTTAGAGTTGAGGAAGGAAGGGTTTAGAGTGACGTTAGAGTGGGGTTGTATGAAGGAGTTTAGAGTGTCAGTGAGAGAGGGGTTACAGTGTGGGGGTTTTAGAGTGGAAGTGAGGGAGAAGATTAGAGTAGAGGAGGGGATTTAGAGTGGGGATGAGATAGAGGTTTAGAGTGGAGGAGGGGAGTTTAGAGTTAAAGTGAGGGAGGGAAGGTTTAGAGTTGGAGTGAGAGAGGGGATTAGAGTGTGGTGTTGGAGGGAGTGGGGGAGGAGAGAGTGGGGTTGTGTGACTGGAGTAGGGAGTAAATTTGTAGGGAAGGGTATTTAGAGTGGGTGTGTGGGGAAGGGAGTAGATTTGGAAGGGGTGTTTTACAGTAGGAGTGGAAAGGTAGAGAGTTGGGGCAGAGGTGTCGGGAAGTAATGTTTTCCTATCTTAAAAAAGCTTGGTAAAGTCCATACCCCACAGGTAACACCTAAGGTTTTCTAAGAACGAAAAAGTATGTGCCATCTGTAAGGGATGGGACATCACCCAGCTTTCAGGGACACTAGATAGACCATCCAGCCTATGTATGTGGGCAATGTTTCTATTATAGGTTTCCCTTTTGGACTACTTTGGATTTGATGGACTACAGCGTGTGAGCCTTGGATCTATTTCTTTAATAAAATGTTTAAAGAGCCCTGTAGTCAGAACATGCATTTAAATACAGTTTTTTTGTGTGCTTGCTGTTTGTTTTTTTTACCATTTAATTCTGCTGTTAGTAATGGAGATGTCTGGCAGATGCCTTTATTATTGCTCGGAGCTTGTATCAGCCAGTGGTTTTTGCCACCCCAAGCTGGCACTAATCTCCTCTTACTTTACTTGGGGTGGCTGTGGGCAGGTATTTTAAGTGTGGAAAGGTCCAAATTCCATAAACCCTTTTCCCATTTGGTGTTCGGGCGGGCCCCTTTGGTTTTAAAAAATGGGAGGACCACCTCCATTGTTTTTATTTGTTGAAAATCTAAAAATAGGCATCCACTGTAATCAATAAATAAATAATTTTAAAAATCCTCGTGTTTCATAACCAGCCAAGGTAAAACTGGAAGCTGCAACATGATACTACCAGGATGAGAAGGTCCATGAATATTGGTCCCTTTCCCACCCTAAAAATACCAGCCCACAGCTGGCCCAGAAGCATACTTTCACATTGGAAGGTTCACTTTTTATGGCTACCTGGCTCTTCCCAGTACCACTGGCACATCAAGCGCTGAGATAATAGTAAGAGAGGTTTGGTGTCAGCCTTAGGGCAACAAAAAACACCAAACTCCAACGCTAGTAATACAGACTTATCTGTCAGACACAACACTAGCACCAGAATTAAATAGCTAAAAAAAGCAAAGATACAACACAAAAACATTTTATTTAAATAAACTCTCCCTGACATCAGCTCTCATTGAACATTTTGTTAAAGAAATGAATTCAACCCATGCAGTACCTTTCCAAACAATCTAGATAGCTGGCAGAAGCTTGCTGGTAATACAGGCAGTTACACTGTAGTGCAGTAATGCAAGTGAGAAAACAGGCAGACACACTTGTCTTTGTCCTCCTCACCTGGTTCCTGCCACACACGCTTGACACAAAAGGGAAACCCAAAAAAAATTTCTTTTGGTCTCATCCCCGAACGGAAAGGGGTTCAGTAGTCCTGTTTTTTAGTCTGCTTGTTTCGTAAAATGTTTGGGACCTTTTTTTGTGCCCCTTTTTTTTAAGAGGGTTTCCCTTTGGGGGCAACAGTAGCAGACCCACGCAGTGTGCGTATGGTTTTGAGCATGACAGGTGACCCCCAACCCCGTAACCTCTGCGCAATGTGGCAGCATCATCTTGGTATGCACTGATCACATGCATTCCCCCCTTCTTTGGTCGCCATAGTGAGACCTTTTTCGGGAAGGAACCTGTTTTGTTTTGCTGTATGGTCTTGGCCCCGCGCGCAGCTCAGTGTCAGGGGTCGGATCTTCTTATGGTCTCGGCCTTTTTGTTAAGCAACAATTCTTTTTTAGATCTCAGACAATTCTTTCCCTGAGGGCCATGTTGGACTTCCCGTGACCAGATGGGGAGTGTGAGGCGATAACACCCAAAGTAAACCCCCGCTCCCCCATTCACACCTGGACCTTGTAACTCTAAAGAGACACATGACAGGGGGGGGAAAAAGGCAAATTGGGCACATTTTGTCCATTGTCACTTAGGGGTGTACTAATTTTTGTTGTCAGCAGTTTAGACATTGAAATCTGTGTGCCAAGTTATTATAAGGGTGCACCAAATTGACACTGTGATGCAAGCTGGACACTGACTGCTTTGTAAAGACAGAATACAATATTTACAAAAATGTGAGGGGTGTACTGACTTCTGTAAGATTGTGTACATATATGCATGCACACATACAAACACAGCTACAGACATAGCTCCGCACAAAGTCTAAAGGTATTTTACACCAGCAGAACAGAAAGAAACACAACCCTCGTATCAGTCTGCAGGATGTGCAGCTACGTACAGAAACCACAGCCACAATTACCACAGGGGTGTGAATACCGGCTGCCCTGACACCTGTGAATAGGGAGCAGTATAGTGTAGTCACGTGACTCACAGCCAGGTGCTCCTCCTAAAATGCTAATACCAGGGGTAGTGGATGACAGCCACCTGTCCTACAGTCAGTCAGAACAGGAAAATGAATGCTTGGCCGGTCAGTTCCTCAATACTTCTGGGATCCATATGTGCAGCGCCCTCTTCAGGTCACAGCATCTCCATAGGAGTAAGGACAAATCTTCTCTTCCCCTTGTTCTATAGGTGATTTCCTTGTGTGATTTTGGTCGCTGTCTTGATCCATTACCCATCATCTTTTCAGCTTGAGGTCATGGGTTGTGGCCCTCACATCTCCTGGAAGATGTCAAGCACTAAATAATCACCAGGGGTCTAGGACTTGGGGGTCTAAAGTGGACCCAAAGCATGATGCCCCCTCCCCCATGATGCACAGTTGAAGAATGTTTTGGTGTTAGTGTGTAGTGTTCTTTATAAGATGCCCTCTGTCCAATGCTGCACAGTTGGGGGAGGTTTAGGTGTTAATGTGCAGTGCTATTTATATGATGCCTATCCCAATTCTGCCCAGTTGGGGGAGGTTTTGGTGTTGGTGTGCAGTGTTCTTTTCAAAATGGCCCATGCTGCACAGTCAGATGAAGCTTTAGTATTGGTGTACATAGTTCTTTCTGTATTGCCCCTCCCCCATGCTGCACAGTTATATGAGGTTTTGGTGTTGTTATGCAGTGTTCTTTTCATGCTGGGCTATGCTGCACAGTTGAAGCAGGTTTTGGTGTTAGTGTGCAGTACTCATCCCATGCTACACAGTTGGATGAGGCTTTGGTGTTTGGTGTACGTAGCACTTTCTATACTGCCCCTCCCTCATGCTGCACAGGTGTATTAGGTTTTGCAGTTTAGTGTGCAGTGTTCTTTCCATGCTGGCGATGCTGCACAGTTGGATGAGGCTTTAGTATTGGTGTACATAGTTGTTTCTATATTTCCCTTCCCCCATGCTGCACAGTTGTAGCAAGTTCTTTATATGATGCATCTCCCAATGCTGCACAGTTGGAGAAGGTTTTGGTGTTTTGTGTTCATGCCATGATGTCCCTCCTTCATAGTGCACAGTTTGATGAGGTGTTGGTGTGCAGTGTTCTTTCCATGCTGGTCCATGCTGCACAGTTGGATGAAGTTTTTGTATTGATGTAGATAGCACAGTTGATTTTGGTTTTAGTTTGCAGTGTTCTTTCCATGTTGTTTCATGTCGCACACTTGAAGGAGGTTTTGGTGTTGTTGTGCAGTGTTCTTTCCATACTGGTTGGATGAAGTTTTTGTATTGATGTACATAGCACAGTTGGTTTTCGTGTTAGTGTGCTGTGTTCTTTCCATGTTGGTTCATGTTGCACACTTGGAGGAGTTTTTGGTGTCAGTGTGCAATTTTCTGTCCATGCTTCTCCTTGGCCCACACTGCACAGCTGGAGCCAGTTTTGGTGTTAGTGTGCAGTGTTCCATCCATACTTCCCCCTGGCCCATTCTTCACAGTTGGAGCCAGTTTTGGTGTTAGTGTATAGTGTTATTTCCATGGTGCCCCCCTCCCCTTGCTGAGAGCCATTGGATGTCCCACAATGCTTCTGGATATTATATTATGGATGGATGAGTCACAGTGGAACTTTATAGCATGAGTGCACAACACTATGGCGACAAAGAACACTGCACACCTACACTAACACATCCTGCATCTGATGGAGGAGGCAGCATGGTTTGGGGCTACCTTGCCTCCTCAGGGCCTGGACACCTTGTAATCATTGATGGAACAATTAACTCAGAAGTGCCTGGAAACATTTTCAGTGAGATGTAAGGGCCACAGGTCATGACCTCAAGTATACAATGAGGATATTACAGAGCAGGGGCCCTGGTGGGCTGGGGCTAGAGGTTTTAGGTTTTTCTTTTTGTGTCTATTATTCTTGTTTTGTCTTTCTTTTCTGAGGATGTAGATGATGTGAGATATCCCAGCCTTCCCCTGTGTGCAGGTGACAGATGATCTGCGTGCTCCTCACCTCCTCAGGTTTTCGAGGTGACGCTCACCTCCTGGCACGCTGCTCCCTCTGTTTAGCTGTGGTCAGTGTTGTGGTTACAGGAATCATTCAGACTCATTGGATTGTTCTGTCGGCGGCTGGGTAACAGGTTTAGCCGGATTCCTGACATTGATGCTTTATTCTCCTGACCGGCGGGGTCCTGGGTGCATAGAGCTTCCACTATTTCTCAGTCTGTAGCAGTTTCTGCTTGTTACATTGTGTTTCTTCTTGTTACAATGTTTCCTTCTTCCCCTGTTTCCTGATGGGGAGGTGGGGGGGTCTGTTATGTGTTTTGTGTCTGAACCTGTATGGGAAGGTTTGAGCTTTCCTAAAGCAGTCAATGGCTGCTATCACACAACTGAACGGATCCTGGAGATGCCCCCTGTGGTTGCCTTTGACTATTCTTCTCTTTCCTGGAGAAGGGGCATCCCATCTTCATTCGGAGTGTCCAAAAGCTCATTTCTGCTGTTTTGGAGGTCCAGCTATTGCAGAAGACACCATCAGCAAATCTGCTATAGAAAGAAATCTATTTCTAATAGATAGGGAGGAGCCTTGTGCTACTGACAGGACTAATAGCAAGGAGCCTTGTGCTTCTGACAGGACTAATAGGGAGGGAGCCTTGTGCTGCTGACAGGACTAATAAGGAGGAGCCTTGTGCTGCTGACAGGACTAATAGGGAGGAGCCTTGTGCTGCTGACAGGACTAATAGGGAGGGAGCCTTGTGCTGCTGACAGGACTAATAGGGGGGAGCCTTGTGCTACTGACAGGACTAAAAGGGGGGATCCTTCTGCTACTGACAGGACTAATCTGGAGGAGCCTTGTGCTACTGACAGGACTAATAGGGAGGAGCCTTGTGCTGCTGACAGGACTAATAGGGAGGAGCCTTGTGCTACTGACAGGACTAATAGGGAGGAGCCTTGTGCTGCTGACAGGACTAATAGGGAGGAGCCTTGTGCTGCTGACAGGACTAATAGGAAGGAGCCTTGTGCTGCTGACAGGACTAATAGGAAGGAGCCTTGTGCTGCTGACAGGACTAATAGGAAGGAGCCTTGTGCTGCTGACAGGAGAAATAGGGAGGAGCCTTGTGCTCCTGACAGGACTAATAGGAAGGAGCCTTGTGCTGCTGACAGGACTAATAGGGAGGAGCCTTATGCGCGACAAATATTTGGGAGGGCCTTTTTCTGCTGACAGGATAAGGGG
>JAODAL010058244.1:0-22197 GCA_025379985.1 Phyllomedusa bahiana
TGTTCATTTTTTTGGGGTTTGTCACCCCCTTTAAGTAGAGGAGGCAAAAAAATAGTACTACGTTGAGTAATGGGGAAAAAAGGGAACCAGTAAGTACTGTTACTTTTGGTGTTAAAGACGGTCAAACACTTAGAGATAAAATTTTTTAAAGGAAAAATGCCTACCCGACAAAATTAGAAGTTAGTAGACTCTTTAGGGGGCTGCTAAAATTTTTGTAGTTGTGAATGTCGGGAGATTTTAATAAGGGAGGAAAAATGTGCCCGGGGTAAGCTTACTGTCATGTTCTTTTAATTGAAATTTAGTTATTTTCTTTGGCATTAGGGGCCCCAAAGTACCAGCCACAGGGTTTGGTTGTAAGCCCAGGACTAAAACACCCAAAAACCTAGTGTTGTGCATGCTAAAAAAAGGGGGAGGAGAAGAATTTGGGGGAACATGTTGGGGAGGGGATTTGGGTAGTTTAGGTCCTATGAGACAGGTAAAGGACCAGAAAAAGTGAGAGACATTTTGCGGTTGTGTGTGAGGCAGCATTGACCAGTGACGAGAGCGCCAGCAATCACAGCTCGGAGTGACGGGTATGATGGTAAACCCCTCAGTATCGTGAGCTTATTACCCTCTGAGCTTTAAAAATGTGTGAATCCCAGAACCCATTGCTTGGTTTCATTGATGTTTGCTGAATTAGTTGGAGATGGATTTGAATAAAGTTTTAAAAACTGCTCGGGGAAAAACTGTTACTTGTGTGTGCTGTGAGGGTAATTAAAAAGGGGCCCCAATATTTAAACCCCCTCCCATTTCCCCCAGATCCTAAAGAAATCTTAACCCCCGCTGAAACCCCCTTACAGTGGGTGGGAAAACCCTTTTTAAATCCTAATTATCCAGGAAGCCTTCTATGAACGGAATTAGCTGTACCATTCTTTTTTTTCAATTTAAATAGGGCCTACTACTTGTATAAAAGTAAAGGACAAAATTTTTAAATAAAGTAAGTTGGAAAATTTCTGATGTATACAAAATAAATAAAACAATATAAAATGGAAACCTCTTTTAAATTAATATGGATTTCAAAATTTTAATTAATAGAATGAACTATTACCGCTGTCGGGGCATTACGTTTCCCAAAACTTTTCAAAAAAAAACATAAAAAACAGATATGTAGAAATTGTGGAAAAGTTGTGTACAAATAGGAACCATAATTGAAAATAATCAATGTAAATTTAAGGGGATTCCCCAAAATTTTTTTTTTTTCAACATCATAAGCTTTAGAAAATTTTTGGAAAATAAAGATTATTACCCAAATACTTGCTGTTTAAAATTTTTTGGCTTCAAAATAAATTTTCGGGGTTGTTTACAAGCTCCCCAGATTTGCCCTCTCTCTTTTCTTTATAGCTACAGAAGCCCCGTTCAACCAGTTGAGGTCATCTTGTGTGTGTTTTTAATAAAACGCTTGTTTATTTGTTTAAAGACAAACTTTAAACCCCTTTTTAAAAACTTTAGCCTTTTTCCCCTTTTATTACAATGTTAGCAAAATCCCGTAACGGCCCAAAAAAGGAATGCGGTTTATGCCAAACATGCTGCGACCGTCACAACCCAAACCCCAAAACATTCTGAAGCTGCCTGTGGCTCTGTGAAACAGCATGGTGAGAAAACTCTTTTAAGAATAAGTTGTCATTTGTGTGTACATGAGGAATAGTAATATTTCTGGTTATTATATGTATCCTGTACTAGTAGTCCTTTGTAGCTGAAGAGCAAACATATTTTATTTAAAGCCTTGTGCATGTTCACAACTTAAGGAACATAGCTGCTTGTTGTGATAAAAACATTTTATTTAATTTCACTGGTGTTCCCAAAATAAGAGTGTAGTGTGCTGGAAAGTAATGTGTTAAATTGCTGGCTGCAAAATGTTACAATATTGTATATATCTGGCTGGGTGCAAAGAGGGGCTCAGATCAGTGTGGTCAGAGCTTCATGGAATAAAGCAAGCAGCCTTAAGGTCTTGTCTCTGTTCATACATTACATTTGGCGACGAGGATGACGAGATTCCTGGTTTTACCAGCTATGGGGCCTTTTGATGTGTCTGGAGACCACACTAGTCTGTCACAGCGCTGGGACAAATGGAAAAAAGGGATTCCAGTTGTATGTTACAGCCACAGGAGTGACTGCACCGGCTCAGAAAAGAGCCATGCTGCTGCATCTAGCTGGGCCAGAAGTCCAAGACATCTTTAAAACCCTGGGAGAGACAGGAGAGATTCAGATTACGAGAAAGCAATAACAGACTGAGCTAGTCCTTGGGCCCAAAAAAAAAAAATTTCCATATGAAAGATATCAGTTTAGAACGGCTGTAAAGAAGTGGGAGAAACCTTGACAGTTATGAGACTAGCCTGAAATATCTTGCAAAGTCTTGTGATTTTGGGACTGTAACAGAGGAGATAATCAGAGATCAGGTTATTGAAAAAGCTCTCTGCACTTCAGAAGAAGATTATTGAGAGAACCAAGTCTCACACTTGTTAGTCTGAAAGAGCTATTTGAAGTGTCTGAGCTACAGGCCCTGCACATTGAAAACAAAGAGACTGCGTCAGTCAATGCAATGTCAAAACCTGCCTATGATAATAGGAACATCAGGAACAGAAAAGTAAGTAGTGTCTCTGTATCCGGTAGTAAATGTGCCAGAGCAGGGCACACAAGCCAGGTCTGCACTGTGATACAGAAAAAAATGTGTTTTCTTGTGGACAGATTGGGCACTTTGCAGCTGTGTATCAACTTGCAACCACAGGAAATAAAACCAAAGGATTACATGCAAAAGTAGATGTTATTGTAATGGACGGGTAGTGGATCCGCTGGACCACCGCAGGCGATGGTGGAAAAGCCCCGCCAGGGAAGGAATCTAATGGGTCCCGGTATTCACCAGAGCCCGCCGCAAAGCGGGATGGACTTGCTGTGGCGGGAGTCTACCAGGTCGTTTCCATGACGGGACTTGCCTGCGGTGGGGGCCCAAGGGTAGACGTAGTACAGATTGTCAGGCAAGCTCGTAGTCGGGGACGGGCAGAAGGTCGGGACAGGCGGCTCTGGATCGAAAAGTGGACAGGCAGAAGGTCAGGGCAGGCGGCAAGATTCGTGGTGATAAACGTAGGCAAGGGGTACGGTACACGGATAGAAAAAGACAAGATGGGAAATGCTTTCTCCAGAGGTAAAAACACAGGGACCCGGCGAGGGCCGGCAGGAAGGGGCCAGCCCTAAAGAGGAGCAGTGCCCGGCAATCCCCAATTCCCGGCGCACTGCCCCTTTACATTTCAAACAGCCGGGCGCGCGCGCCTAAGGGCGGAGCCACGCGCGGGAGACTGGGACTGACTGAGCAGGAGCCCCGGCCGGGTAAGTTGACCCCGGCGGGGACTAGGACAAAGGGGCGGACCCCGAACCCGACGTGCGGGACGGGGCTCCGCTGGGACCCGCAGCACGGACGCGCCTGCGACCGGGACAGAGGTCGCAGGGGCGTCCGTGACAGTACCCCCACCTTATGCACCCCACCCCCCCTTGGGCCCCCCTTCTTACTGGATCGAAGAAATTTGGATGAGATTACGGTTCAGGATATTCTCCTCCGGCTCCAAGACCTCTCTTCAGGGCCAAACCCCTTCCGTCTACAGAAAGTACGTCTCCCTCTAGTTTCCTAAGCAGGATCCCCTTGACTTCAAAGACTTGGAAGCATCAGCTATGGGTGGGGAGGATAGACTTCAGAGAAAAAACGGTTAAGGACAGGGGTTTTGTAGAGAGGTGGAAAGAGTCAGGAATTCTCATGGTGGGAGGGAGCCGGAGTTTGTAAGAAACCGGATTAATGCGAGTGATAACTTGAAGGGCCCCAGGAAGCGGGGCCCCAATTTGTAGGAGGGCATCTTAAGACGGACATATCTGGCCGACAGCCAACACCTTGTCACCTGGGGAGAAGACAGGGGGGGACTTCTTCCTTTGTCGGCTTGGGTCTTCGTGCGCTCGTAAGCGCGGAGCAGAGATTGGCGGGTCTGGGACCAGATGGTCTTTATGTCCTGAACCAGTGCGTCCGCCGCAGGAACCTCGAATGGAGATGCCAGAGGGAGAGGGGGGTGGGAGATGCAGACCGTATACAATGTAGAAGGGAGAGACCCCTGCGATTCTGAGTCTCGGGAGTTGTACGAGAACTCCGCCATGGCAACAAGTTGGACAATAGTCTTGGCGTGCTAAAAACGAAGTGGCGTAGATAACCCCCCAAGACCTGGTTTTACCCCTCTCCACCTGGCCATTCATCTGAGGGTGGTAAGCAGACGAGAAGTCGAGCTTCCCCTGGAGTTGGGAAACGGGCACGCCAGAACTTGGAAACAAACTTGGACTCCCCGATCCGAGACGATTTTCTGCGGGAGCCCATGCAGATGGAACACATGCTGGAAAAATAGATAGCAGGCCCGGCAGAGGGACAAAATGTGCCATCTTGGAGAACCGATCAGTAGTCACCCAAATGACGGTGTTGCCATCCGAAGGAGGAGATGGTTATAAAGCCCATTGCAATTTTGGTCCAAGATTGCGTCGGAATGGGTAGTGGGTGTAGTGGGACCTCGCCTGGCTTGTGACAAGGCGTTTGGGTGGCGGGCACAGGAGTTACAGGCCTGAACGAATCCTTGACATCCTTGACGGCTCTGGCCCATAGAACCGGGATATCAAAAGGAACGTCTTTCGAGCGCGGGATGACCGGCCACCAAAGAGAAAAGGGCCCCCATTTCAGGATGCGTCTGCGGAGAGCAGGGCATACGTAGGCCCTCCCTGGAGGAACCTTCCGGAGGTCAACGGGAAAGCAGCCGAGAAAAGGCGTTCTGGGGGATTATATGCTCTGGAGTGGTCTCCTCACCCACCACGTCAGAAGCCGGGAAAGGGGTCCGCCTTGATGTTCTTCTCCGGGGGCCGGAAGTGAATTGGTAGTCGAACCGGGGAAGAAGAGTGACCATCTACCCTGGGGGTGGTTAAGTCGCTGAGCCGTCTGGAGGTATTAAAGGTTTTTGTGGTCGAATGATGCAGATGGGATGGCGAGCCCCCTCCAATAGGTAGCGCCATTTTTCCCAAACCATCTTGATGGCCAGCAACTTGGTCGCCTATCGTGTAGTTCCTTTCGGCGGGGAAACGTCTTGTAAAAGAAGCCACATGTTACGGTCTTGCCCGTGGGCCCTTTTTGCGTAAGGATGGCTCCGACCCCCATAGACGAGGATCCACTTCCAAGGTAAAGGGTTTTGCGGGGTCCGGCCGGGGAGAGGACAGATGCTGTGGTAAAGGCAGACTTGGCTTTGCGAATCCCTCCTCGCTTCGGAGGGCAGCTGCGTGGGTTAGCGTGTTTCTTAGTGAGAGCCACTATCGGAGCCACTAGCGTAGAAAAGGGGGGGGGAATAAATTGGCGATAATAGTTACGGGAACCCCAAGAAACGCTGTATGGCACGCAAACCGACTGGGGGGTGGCCACTGCAAACGGCTGACAGCTTTGCTGGTCCCTGTAGGGCCCGGATCAGAAATAATGTACCCAGAAACGGAAGGTGGTTTGGTGGAAGAGGCACTTCTCCAGCTTGGCTTTCAGGTGATTATTCGGGGCGCTTCAACACCTGACGGACATGACAATGGTGGGTCTCGCGGTCAGGCGAGTACACCACAATATCGTCCAGATAGACCACTACGCAGGTGTAGAGAAGATCCCTGAAAATGTCATTCACGAGCTCCTGGAAGACGGGGAGGGGCATTACACAGTCCGAAAGGCATTACAGGTACTCGAATTGGCCCTTCCCTGGGTTTAAGGGCCGTCTTCCATTCATGCCCTTGCGTATTCGGACCAAATTATAGGCCCCTCTTAGATCCGCTTGGAGAAAATCCTTTTCACCTGCAGACGATCAAATAATCCGTGATCAACGGTAGAGGGTACCAATTCTTCCCGTGATCTTATTCAGAAAACCGTAATCAATGCAGGGGCGCAAGGTACCCTCCTTCTTTTCCAGAAAGAAAAATCCTGCCCCGCGGGGAGAAGAGGACTTCGAATAAACCCTTCTGGAATTCTCATGAATGTTACTTGGACATGGCTTGCGTCTCCGGAACGGAAAGGGGTAGACTCTGCCCGAGGAGGCTGGTACCGGGCAATAGGTCAATCGGGCAAATCATAAGGACGATGTGGCGGCAGAGTCTCTGCCTGCTTCTCGGGGTGAGTCAGCATTTCTCTGGTAAGGGGGCGGGAAGACCCGCTAGAGGCTTAGCTGGTACCGTAGAAGCGGCTGGCACCTGGCGAGGTGTCACCAAAAAGTTTAGACCGACACTCTGAGCCCCCTCGCAAGACCTCTCCCGTCTGCAGTCAAGCACCGGGGGATGGCGCTGCAGCATGGAAGACCCCAAAAGGACGGGTGAAGAAGACCGGGGTAAAAACATAGAACGATAGTCTTTCTTTGTGAATTTCCCCCACTTTGGGGGAACAATGGCTCAGTACGGAAAAGGGCTGGGTCACAGAGGATCTTCCACTGACGGAGGAAATGGACAGGGATTCTCCCGGGGAACCCGGGAAGGCAGTGTTGAGACACCCCGGGCAGAGTCCAGGAAGTTTCCAGCGGAACCCGGGGTCCAAGAATGCTGAAACTTGAAAATGGGTCCGGCTTCAGTGCCGATCAGGACCGAAATGTTCAGGCGGGGAGAGGGACTGCACACGTTAGGATGCTTCTCCACGTAGCCTAGGTGTGCCCGTTCTCCGGGTGCCGTGGGCGAAGCAGACAAAAACGGGGGAGATGATCAGGGCTGCCGCAGTAGAGACATAGGTTCTCTTTAGCCGTCGGTTAAGTTCTTTTCGGAGACAGGTGGGCTCTATTCCCCCTTGCATGGCCTTTCTACGGCTGGCTGGGAAGGAGGCGGTGGAGGCCCTAGAAACACCGGTGCAAGATGAGATGGACGGCGTGTAAGGGCTGGTTCTGGCCCTTTGGGGCTCCTTCACGCCTTTCTGCGAATCGGATGTCAATCTGGTTAGCCAGGTGGATTAGCTTGCTTAAAGAAGGCGGAAGGTCCGGGCGGCGAGCGCATCCTTGATTGGGCTGGAGAGGGCCCTTTTTTGAACGTGGCGCATAATGCTGCATCGTTCCAGGCTAGCTCCGATGCTAGTGTGTGGAATTGCACGGCGTTAGTCCCACGGAGGAGTTCCCTTGCTGAGGTTCAACAGGGCGATTTGGCAGACGATGCACGAGCAGGTTCCTGAAGACACTCCCGGGAATCAAGTAGAAAAGTCGCTAGATCGGCCGTGATTGGGTCACCTCTGTCCACAGAGAGTTGCCCAGGCCAGGGCTTTACCGGGAGGAGACTGACCCGAAGGCCCCCTTGGGTCTTTCTGATGGAAATGACCTGCCCTGGTTCCACGTGCAGGGAGCATGGGTGATGAAGCCCCTGCAGACCTTGGAATCCCATCAAACTTAGTCGGCATGGATAACCCGGGGCTTGGGACCGATGGAGCAACTGCCCGGGGGGAACCACGCAGCCGACTGCTGCTGCTGAGTGGCAATGAACTGCTGCACAGAGAGGAGAGTTGCTCGAGCTGTTGGCCCTTTGCTGCGCGATCGTTTGGACTGCTTGGCCACAACGGGTGGTGATTACTGGCGGACACTTTGGGAAAGGGCACCTTGGTGGGATCCATGGCCCATCCTACTGTAACGGAGGGTAGTGGACCACCGCAGGCGATGGTGGAAGCCCACGCAGGGAACGGAATCTAAGTGGTCCGGTATTTACCAGAGCCCGCCGCAAAGCGGGGGGGACTTGCTGCGCGGGAGTCTACCAGGTCGTTTCCCACTGACGGGGCTTGTGCGGTGGCGGGGGGCCAAGGGGGTGCGTATGTACAGATTGTCAGGCAAGCTCGTAGTCGGGGACAGGCAGAAGGGTCAGGACAGGAGGCTTGGATCGTAAACGTGGACAGCAGAAGGTCGGGCGGCGGCAGTTGTGGTCGATAAACGTAGGCAAGGGGTACGGTAACGGATAGCAAGAAAGGCTAGGAACGCTTTTCCAGAGGTAAAACACACTAGGATCTGGCGAGGGCTGGCAGGAAGGGGCCAGACCTAAATAGGAGCAGTTTCCCGGCAATACCCAATTACCGGCGCACTGCCCCTTTAAATTTCAAACAGCCGGGCTGCCCGCACCTAGGGGCGGAGCCACGCGCCAGGAGACTGGGACTGACTGAGCAGGAGCGCGGGTAAGTTGACGCCGGCAGGGACTGGACAAGAGCGGACCCCGAACCCGACGTGCGGGACGGGGCTCCGCTGGGAGCCGCAGCACGGACGCGCCTGCGACCCGGGACAGAGGTCGCACTGGCGTCCGTGACAGTTATAGCTGCAGATAAAGAAACTGACTCTGATTGTGAATATATAGTGGTGGCCAAAAGTATTGGCACCCCTGCAATTCTGTCAGATAATACTCAGTTTCTTCCTGAAAATGTTTACAATCACAAATTATTTGGTAATAATATATTCATTTATTTTTTTTGCAATGAAAAAACACAAAACATAATGAAACAAAAATCAAATCATTGATCATTTAACCCAAAACTTCAAAAATGGGCCGGACAAAAGTATTTGCACCCTCAGCCTAATACGTGGTGCACAACCTTTAGCCAAAATAACTGCGAACAACCGCTTAGGGTAACCATCAATTAGTTTCTTACAATGCTCTGCTGGAATTTTAGACCATTCTTCTTTGGCAAACTGCTCCAGGTCCCTGAGATTTGAAGGGTGCCTTCTCCAAACTGCCATTTTGAGATCTCTCCACAGGTGTTCTATGGGATTCAGGTCTGGACTCATTGCTGGCCACTTTAGAAGTCTCCAGTGCTTTCTCTCAAACCATTTTCTAGTGCTTTTTGAAGTGTGTTTTGGGTCATTGTCCTGCTGGAAGACCCATGACCTCTGAGGGAGACCCAGCTTTCTCACACTGGGCCCTACATTATGCTGCAAAATTTGTTGGTAGTCTTCAGACTTCATAATGCCATGCACACGGTCAAGCAGTCCAGTGCCAGAGGCAGCAAAGCAACCCCAAAACATCAGGGAACCTCCGCCATGTTTGACTGTAGGGACCGTGTTCTTTTCTTTGAATGCCTCTTTTTTTTTCCTGTAAACTCTATGTTGATGCCTTTTCCCAAAAAGCTCTACTTTTGTCTCATCTGACCAGAGAACATTCTTCCAAAACGTTTTAGGCTTTTTCAGGTAAGTTTTGGCAAACTCCAGCCTGGCTTTTTTATGTATCGGGGTAAAAAGTGGGTATTTCCTGGGTATCCTACCATACAGTCCCTTTTCATTCAGACGCCGACGGATAGTACGGTTTGACACTGTTGTACCCCTGGACTGCAGGGCAGCTTGAACTTGTTTGGATGTTAGTCGAGTTTCTTTATCCACCACCCGCACAATCTTGCGTTGAAATCTCTCGTCAATTTTTCTTTTCCGTCCACATCTAGGGAGGTTAGCCACAGTGCCATGGGCTTTACACTTCTTGATGACACTGCGCACGGTAGACACAGGAACATTCAGGTCTTTGGAGATGGACTTGTAGCCTTGAGATTGCTCATGCTTCCTCACAATTTCGATACTCAAGTCCTCAGACAGTTCTTTGGTCTTCTTTCTTTTCTCCATGCTCAATGTGGTGCACACAAGGACACATGACAGAGGTTGAGTCAACTTTAATCAATGTCAACTAGCTGCAAGTGTGATTAAGTTTTTGCCAACACCTGTTAGGTGCCACAGGTAAGTTACAGGTGCTGTTAATTACACAAATTAGAGAAGCATCACATGATTTTTCAAACAGTGCCAATACTTTTGTCCACCCCGTTTTTTATATTTGGTGTGGAATTATATCCAATTTGGCTTTATGACAATTCTTTTTGTGGTTTTCCATTGAAGACAAATTAAATGAAGATAATAAAACCAAAGAATTTGTGATTGCAATCATTTTCAGGAAGAAACTGAGTATTATCTGACAGAATTGCAGGGGTGCCAATACTTTTGGCCACCACTGTATACTCGCTGAGCTCACAGCAAGCTGGGACATTACCCATTGAGATTGGTGATACAGATTTCACAGTACTGATTGATTCTGAAACTACCTGCAATGTTATGGACTTAGCTTCTTGGAACACTCTAAAACGCAGAAAAAATCACCTGAAATTATGCAACACCAATAAACGGATTTACACGTATGGCTCTAGTACACCATTACAACTAAAGGGCAAGTTCTACACTTCTGTTCAAACACAGGGGGCTAGATCTTCATTGTGGACTGAATTCTATGTTGATGGCACAGGGTCCCTTATTTTAGGCCGCAGAAACGCTATGGAACTAGGCATACTAAAGATTGGACTTGATGCAGACAGTGCAAACGTGACCATATTGTCTCCTTCTATTTCTTCACTGAAAGAGGAATTTAAGGCTTGATTTTCTGGGGTTGGAAAGTTAAAAGATTTTCAGTTACAGCTTCACTTTGACCCACATGTAAAACGTATTGCACAACCAATGCATAGGCTCCCATATAGTCTAATATCAACTACTGGAACTGATAACTGGGGTTATCATCAAATTGAATTGACCCCGGCATCTAGAGTCATTACAACATTTGCAAGCCATAAAGGTCTTTTTAGGTACAAGAGACTGATGTTTGGCGTATCTTCAGCACCTGAGGCCTATCAACATGTGATTCAGCAAGTGTTGCAGGGGTGTGAAGGCACACATAATATTTCTGATGATATAATTGCGTGGGGAACAAACACACAGGAGCACAACGAACGTCTCCGTGCAGTGCTGAAATGAAAGGACTGACTGTAAATGAGAAGAAGGGCAAATTTCAAATGAATAAGATGACTTTCATGGGCCATGTACTGTCTGATAAAGGGATTGGTCCAGAGGACAGTAAGCTTATAGCTGTGTCTAATGCCAGATACCCTGAAAACCCTGCAAAAGTACGAAGCTTTCTTGTGTTAGTGAATTACTGTGTGTAGTTTATTCCAGATATGGCGACTGTCAGTGAACCCCTGAGACAGTTAACTCGCAAAGCAATCCCTTGGAAGTGGGAGTTTTTGGAACAAGGCGTATTTAATGAACTTAAGAGGCAGCTTACCTGTGCCACAACTTTAGCCTATTTCAATCCTACTGTACAAAATCAAATTATTGTTGATGCCAGTTCTGTGGGTTTAGGTGCCATCTTAGTACAGAGGCAACACACAGGCGACTACAGACCTATTCAGTATGCAAGCAGATCCCTTACTGATGTGGGAAGACGTTTTTCTCAGACTGAGAAAGAGGCTTTGGTTGTTGTTTGGGGATGTGAAAGGTTCCACACCTATCTCTATAGACTTGATTTTGATATTATAACAGATCACAAGCCACTGGAGGCGATTTATTCTCCTCGATCAAAACTGTCAGCCAGAATTGAAAGATGGGTTCTTTGACTGTCACCATACTGATTTAAAGTGTGATACAGACCTGGACCTACTAATACAGCAGATGCACTCTCCAGATTGTCCCAGTCTTCAGCACCATGTAAATAACTTAGCAGAAGAGTACATTCGTTTTGTTGCTACAAAAGCCATTCCCCAAGCATTGACACCATGGGAGGTTAAATTGTCATCAGTGGACCCAGAAATTTAACAGTTCAGAAAGTGTATCAGACATGAGACATGGAAAAATTGTGACCCAGGATATCACAGAATAAAACATAAATTGAGTATTGCTGGACAATTAGTTCTAAGTGGAAATCATATTGTGATGTCTAAAGAATTGCGAAAACAAACTTTGAAACTTACCCCATGAGGGCCACCAAGGTTATTGTGCAAACCAAACAGCGATTACGTGAGTAAGTTTTGGGGGCCAGTAATCGACAAGGATGTGGAACGTATGGTTTCCTTATGTCGAGCCTGTCAGCTGGTTGGCAGCAAACCTAAACCAGAACCAGTAACACATACTGTTCTACCTAAGGGACCATGGGAAGATCTGGCTATTGATCTGTGTGACATCCCATTTGGACACCATCTCTTAGTTGTGGACTTATTCAAGGTGGCAAGAGGTGGTAGTTCTCACTAAAGCAACTTCATCAACATTAATTGAGGGGTTGGAGCACATCTTTGCTTCTCACGGTTTGCCTAAACGGAATGTGAGCGATAATGGTGCCCAGTTCATTTCTCAGGAATTTCAGGATTATCTAAAATCAAATGCCATTGAGCACCATTGTACAACCCCATACTGGCCACAAGCTAACGGAGAAGTCAAATGCTAGAACCGAACCCTGTTGAAAGTCTTAAGGATTGTTCATTTAGAGAGAAGCGACTGGAAAAAAGAACTATGCGGTTTTCTTTTGGCTTATCGAACCACCCCCCACACTATAACTGGAGTGAGTCCTGCTGAACTTCTTTGTGGTTGCAAATTCAGGACACAATTACCAGATATCGGGGATTCTTCTCCTACAGGTTTGGACAATTTCAGGGAAATTTATGAGGAAAGGAAGATCCGAGCCGAACGATATGCAAACCATCGGTGCCATTGTCATACTAGTGACCTTAAACAAGGATTTGCTTCAGAATGATCGTTTTAACAAACTGTCTCCATTTTTTTAACCTGAGCCTTATATTATGAAGGAAAAAAGAGGCACTCATGTAGTCCTAGAGGATTTGGATGGAAATACAAAAGTGCGGAATTCATCTTTCATGAAGAAGTTTGTTGATTTAGATAACCAAGTTTTTCGAGGACTGTGAACCAGCACAAAGTTGCAGTAGTACTGTGATTCTGATACCAACCCTCAACCATCCACATCAGAATTGCCAAGAGCAAAGCGAGCAATAAATCCACCGGCTTACCTTAAAGACTACGTGTATGGACAGAAGTTTACAGTTTAAAGTGTTTGGTGTTTTTCCATAACAATTATTTTTCATACTGTTTAATTATTGTTATTGATCTGTTGTTCATGGTCATATGCTTTTCTTCAGGAGAAGAGGGAAATTTTAGTGGGGTTGGAAAACTAATGTGGGTTTAAATTTTCTGGCTGCAGAATGTTACAATATTGTATATATCGGGCTGGGTGCAGGGAGGGGCTCAGATCAGTCTGGTCAGAGCTCCATGGAAAAATTTTAAGCACCCTAAAGCCCGGGTCTGTTTTCAAAAACCCTACAAAGAGAAATAAACCTTCCCTTGTGCTAGGAAGTATAAAGGGGGTTTTCCCAAACGCCCCCTTAAAGTGAAAAGAAACCCTATTATAATGCCCAACCTTTAATTTTGGTATATTTTTTGAAAACAAGTTTGGGAAAGGTTTCTTGACCCTTTACAGCAAAAAAAAATTCTTGGTTGTGGACTCTCCAAAAGTGTAGAAAAAATTTTTTAGGGGTTTAAGAAACCCATAAAGCCCCTCAAAATGCACTCATCCCTAAGCATTCCCAAAAAACCCTCATAAAAAAGAGAGGCTTTGGGCCCGGCCCTGAAATTTAGGGAATTCCTTTTCTTATATTTTTGAAAATGAAATTTCTCTAAAGCAAAGTTTTTTGCTTTAAAACAATGACTTCAGTAGTGTTTTTGGAAAGGCAAAATTGGGGTTCCCAATCAGATCCCATTTTTTCATAAAAACCTGCAAAAGTTTTCCATTGCAACCCTTTTTTTAGGGATAAATAAAAAACCACTTTTTTTAAACCCCCTTAACCGCGCAGCCGGTTTTTGATTTTCCCTGCAGAGCCCCTTTTTTAAAAATCTGACATGTGAAAACTTTATTGAGAATAACTTTTTGACATTTTTTCCCTATTCTTGTAAATTTTAGAGATTTTTTTCTAAATTACAAAATTTTGTTTAAGTAAGAAAAACCTTTTTGGGCCCCAAACAATCCCTCATGTATTTTGAAAAAAAAAAAAAAAATATTTTATAATTTACATCAAACCATTTGTTCCTTTAGGTTGGAAAATTTTTTTAAATTTTAAAATTTTTAATTATATTTTAAAAAAAAATGGGAAAACAATAACAACAAATATGTTTCCCCCCTTACAAAAAAAAAAAAACAAAAATGAAAAATTGGTTTGCGCTTTAAACAAGACCCAAAGGGGCCCAAAAGGGGGTTAAAAGCGGCCCCTTTTTCCAATTACCCGGGGAAAGGACTGCAGGTCCCTAGCTGAACACACAACAGGAATAGCCCCCTGATAAGGGCGACCCTGACAGGAACCTGCCCCCTGTTAACACTTCCCTAAACAAAAAACCTATGGGGGTCCCATCCAACAGGGTTTCGATCCCCCAAATTTTGATCCCTCGGGGGGATAAAGAGCTTAGAGACCTTAGGAAAAAAGGGCTGGAAAATAAAGCCTAGAAAGGGGCATAAGCCCGGGGTTTTACCCACAAACCCCCAAAAAAGACAGGAGACGTGTAGAAATCACAGGAAAAAAAAGGGCCCAAAAACCCTTTGGGGAAGGGCACGGGTATTAATTGAAAAAAAAAAATAACCCCAAAGAGGAAAACCAGGGACACAAAAAGATTAAGCAAAAAAAAAGATAGTGGATGAAAAAAGACTTATGTGTCCGCAAAAAATAAAACCCTCCGCGTCTTCCCACCTTGTGGGGGTTTTGGCCCGGCAGGGGGCCGGGGGAAAATGGGACCCCGGGAAACAGCCATGAGGGAGGCAATAAGAGACGCGGTGCTATTTGACGTCGGGGGAGCGCCCGGTTTCCTGAGCCCAGCAGAAGCTTGTCTCCCAAAAAAAAAAAAAACCCAACCTGGGTTTGCGCATTTTTTCTAGATAAATTGACAACAGGACAATAAATCCGGGGAAGCCCAAAACCCAAGTTGAAAGGGCTTTCCGCAGGAGCAGTAACGCAAACAAAAAGGAGTAGCCTGGTATTTGGGCACCCAATGTAAAAAGCCCCGGGCAGGGTTTAAGGGAATTGGGGGTGTGGGGTGCACACTAATCCCTTTCTTTAAGACGATATTTTGGCAGGTGAAATAAAAACTCATTAAGGTTTGAAGGGGAAAGAAGAGAGAAAAAATTATCGGGGCTCTAGAAAAGTAAAAATCGAAAATGTTTTATGTTATTGAAAATTTTGTTTTTTTACAAAAAACAACTAAAGTCCAGTTTTTTAAATTTAACCCATGGGGGTCGTTTTGTTCAAAAAAATATCCAAAACCCACCCCCTTTAGGAGTAGCCGTTGGTAAAATTTTTTGCCTGTCTAATTGAAAAATGGCATTGTGTTTTCGATTCCCAACAACCGGGGTTTGGCAGTTTTGTCGCCCCCCTTGTTCAGCCTGACAGGGCCCGTGACACATGGTGTCCCTGGAGTTGACAAATTGTAAACCCCAGGTGTTTCTCTATTTTTTAAGGGCCTAAATTTTGTCTCGAGGTTTTGCCTTTTGGACTGAAGGCCAAAAGGTTTACTTTTTGATCATATATACCCCCCGGGGGGTTTTCCGTTTTGAAATTTAATAAAAATAGCCCAATCTAAAAAGATCTTTTAATTCTCTTTGTTGAGAATGTCGCAGTCTGTACCATAAACTGACCCAAAAAAAAACAGCCCCGCAACGTTAATGAACCCTTTTGCGTTTTTTAAACCCCAAATTTTTTCTTTTTTTGGGGGGGCATAGTTGGTTTTGGGAAACCAAATGATCACGTAAATTTTTCCCCCGTCTATATGTAACCAAAGGGTTCCCCGATCTGATTTTTAAATTTCCTTTGGTCCACCCTTAAAAATATCCCCGTGCCTATTTAGTGACTCACAAAATAAGGGACCTGCCGTATCAAAGGTCCCCTTTTAAGGCCCTTTGGGCTTTTTTTGGGGGGGGGATTATTAAGACCATTGGGGATCCCCCTTTTGGACAGGAGCTCTTTTTCTTTTGGCTTTTTTTTAGGACTTTTTGGGGTTTTGGCCTGTCTAACCCAAAAAGCCCGGGAAACCCTTTTTTCCCGAAAACTTTTTGCCCTCAAGGTCCCCCTTTTCCTTTTTAAAAGCATCTACATGTGAAAAATTTGCTTTTTTAAATGCAGGTATCCCCATGGGGGTTTTACCCCTCTTGAGGAAATTTGGGGATGGTGACTTTCCCAAACAAAGCAGTGATTTTTTTGTGGCCTTGGTTTTACGATTGATTGGGGCCCCATTAATTCATTCCCCGGGTTTTTTAAAAAAATTTTTACACCCAAAAAAACTGTAGAAGTCACAATCAAATTCAAAGGTAACCTCAGATTGATGAAATTGATTTTTAAAAGATGTTGTATCAGTGCAAAAAACTCCCCCTGGTGCCTTTTGTGTTCTTTTTTTTTCCCTTTTTTTTTTTTTCTTTTTTTAAATGCGCAAGCCCTGCCCATCGCGGTCCCCCTTAGCTGCTGGAAGATGCCGCCGTCAAACAAAATAATTCTTTGTCCGAATGAATTCCCAAAAAATCTATGACAAAAAATATTGGGTGGTAAAATTTTCTACCCCTTTAGGCCAAAAAAAGTCTCACTGCATTAAGGCCTAGTTCATGAGGAAAAGACGTTTTTATAAGGATTTTAAAATCAATACTCAATAAATGAGCTTTAAAGGGTCCCACGGACAAACCCCCCCCCTAAAAACTTCAATAGGTCCCCTAGTGTCCCCAATTTTATGAAGGGAATTTTTTCAACAAAAGGGAAAAAGAATATGATCGATTTAGATCCCCCAATTTTTACAAAGGGCATTAATGGGCCCGGAAATTTGGGAGTCCCCAAAATGGGGAAGTCCCCTTGTGCACCTTCGGTAACTGCATTAAAAAAGTAGCTACCGCGGAAAAATTTGGGGTTAAAAGAAAATCTTTTTCATGTTTGGGGCAAAACTCACTTTTTCTGGCCCTTTTTCAAGAGAAATTTTTTAAATTCCCGCTGGGAAAAAGTTGGGGGGGTCCAAAAGTTTTGTTTGGTATAACAAAACTTGTTTGGGCAGGAGTGCGTAAAAACATTTCAAAAAAACTGTCTATGATTTAAAAAAGACAATGTTTTCCACCCTTGTCCCCAGGGCTTTTAAAGCATAGGGTTCCCTTTTCCCCTTTCTAAAGAGCCCCCAAAAGCCTCTATTTCCCCCTTAAGGGTTTGTCCCACGATTAGTCTTTAATTTTAGAGAGTTTCCCTTTTTGGGAAAAAGGTCCAGGAAAAAAACCCCATGAAAAATCTCCAAAAAGGGGGCATTTTCGTGCTTTTAAAACCTTAACCAGTTTAAAAAGGGCCTTTTTCCCCCCAAAACATTTGAGGGATCTCTGACAGGGCCCCCAAACCCCAAAACTTGGGCTCCTCAAACATATCTGGAGGAATACCAAGGTCTGCGCTTGGGTTTTTTCTTTGAATGGAAAAAAATTCTTTTCCCAAAGTTGTTTTTCTCGCGAATAGATGAAGGTCTTTAACCCTCTAAGCCCACTAAAAACCCCGGTAGTGGGAAAAAAATGACAAACCCCTTTTGAGGGGGCGTAATTTTAGATCATCAAAAATTTAAACCCCCCCGAGGGTTAATAACTTTGGGGAAATTTAAGTCCCACTCTCGATTTTAGAAGATATCGGTTTTTGGTTCCTCTAACTCGATATGATGGGGGTTCAAACCCTTTTTCTTAATTGATAGGGGGGTTTCGAGAGTCTTTAAAAAAAGCGGGGTTTTTACCCCCGGGGTTGTTTTCCCCCCCTTCTTCCTCTAGGTCCCCCGGGGGCGCCCCTTTTGGGGTTAGAACGTGAGGGGGTTTGTCTCTTTTTTCCCGGGCAGAGAGAATTTGTTTTCAGTTTATGAGACTTTAAACGAAAAGTCTTATTGGGATTTTATTTTTGAAAAAAAAAATATAACTTTGTTCTCACAAAAATTTTTTTGGTCCCTTAAAAATTGGCGATGCTTTCTGTCCCTTTAAATGATTTGAAATCTTTTAATCGTAGTTGTAATTGTTTCTTTTTGGTATAAAGTTGGGGAAAATTGAAATTTTTTGAAAACGGCAATCCCGATCTTTTTAAATTTAAATTCAGAGTTCCAAAGTCCCTTTTTTTTTCCTCCCAAATAGAATTTTCAGAAAATTTTAAGGGGCAGGCAGTTATTTCTTTCTCCCCTTTGTTCGAAAAATTTAGATGATTTTTACGGTTTGAGGGGTTTAGTGTTATTCTCAAACCAGTGGGGGGGTTTTATTGTTGGTAATGTAAAAGCTGAAGGCTCTCCCCCTTTCCCCCCATGAACTACCTGATCTTTAAAAGGTTTTTGCTTTTGTTCTTTTTAACGCAATTGTTTAAAGTGGGGGAAAAACCGATGTTTTGGGGATCAATGGTTTGTCCGAAAAAAAACCCTCTAGAGTCAATGCTTCCCCTTGTTAGTGCAGGGCCCTGACAAGGAAACCTTTCCAAAACCTGGTTAAAAAAAAATTTGACCCCAAAAAATCCCCTAGAGAAGTGGAGTGAAATACTAAACCCCAGAAAGCCAATTAAAAATACAAGACCATAGAAGGATAAAACATTAAAATTTTAAACCCTTTTTAAAAATATAGTCTTAAAAAAAGTAAAAAAATAACAACAAATATGTTTTTTCCCCCTTACAAAAAACAAAAACCCAAAATCAGAATATGTTTGCCCATTCAACCGAGCCAAGGGACCAATGGGGTTTAAGCGGCCCTAAACACTACCCCGGAAAGGACTGCAGGTCCCCCGGGCCAGGGCACACACCCAAAAGGAATAGCGGGCCCCGATAAGGGCGATCCTGAAAGGAACCTGAACCCTTTTTAAAATTACCCCAAACAATAACCTAACGGGTTTCCCTCCCAACATGTTTTTGATCCTCCAAATTTTTATCGCCTCAGGGGATGTTTAAAAAAGCTTAAGACCTTAGGGGAAAAAAGAGGTGGGCAAATTTAAAACCTAGCAAGGGCATAGAGCCTGGGAACTACAGAACTCCCCAAAAAAGACAGGGACGTGTTTGATATCACAGGAAAACCCGGGATGAACCTAAAGGGCACGGGGATCTAATTGAAAAAAAAAATAACCCAAAGTTGGGAAAAACCCTGGCACATAAAAATTAAAATTTTAAAACACCAAAAAAAGATGTGGATTTTAAAAAACTTTTCGTGTCCGCAAACAATAAATTCCTGCGGTCTCACCCTTGTTTGGGGGTGTACCGGCAAATGGCCGGAAGGAAAAGAGCGCCGAACCCGCCCCTGAGGGATGGCAATAAGAGACGCGGGGGCCCATTTACGTCCCGGAGGTTTCCCCGTCATTCGCCCAGCAGAAAGCTTTATGCCTCCCTAGCAAAAACCCGGGCACAAAGCGCATGTCTAGATGAATGACAAAAACGGACAATAAGTCCGTGAAGTCCAACCCAAGGGGAATGGGGGTCCGCAGGAGCAGTAACGCAAAACAAAGGGGAGCGCCGGTACTTGCAGCAAAAGTACAAATCCCGCAGGGGGGAAAGGGTTATTGGGTATGGGGGACCCCGCCCCTTATTCCTCCCTTAAGACGATTTTTTGGCGGTGCATAAGACTTTATTAAGGAGAAGGGAAAGAAAAAAGAGACCAAAAATTTTCAGGGTCTAGAAAGTAAAAATCGAGATGAATATGTTATTGATATTTGATTTTTAAAAAAAAAACAACCCAAAGTTCCCGATTTTATTTTAAACCAAAGGGGGGGCGTTGTGTTCAAAGTAAATATCCCCAAAAACACTCCCTCTGGGTAGCCTTTGGGCAATGTTGCCTGTTTTAATTGAAAAAGGTATGTGATCCCATTCCAAAACCCCGGAAGGGAGTTTATGTCGCCCCCATGTTTTTAACTCGGGATTGGGCCCTGACACAAATGGGTCCCTGGAGGGACGGAAATGTCACCCAGGCGTTTTCCCATTCTACCTCAAAAGTCTCAGGTTTTTTCCCAGTTTTCGGGAGGGCCACCGGTACATTTGGTTTATATATTTCCACTGTGCCGGGTTTTTCAAAATTTAAAAGAAATTGGGCAATCTCAAAAAATCTTTATTCTCTTTTTCGGGGAATGTCCCGTTTTGGGACCATTTACTGTGCAAAAAAACCCTCTTGCAACGTAGAAAACCCTTTCGTTTTTTCAAACCCAAATTTCTTTTTTTTTTGGGGGGGCATAGGGCTTTTTGGACCAAAAGAAAACACTAAATTTTGCCCCGTCTTATGTAACCAAAAGGATGTTTCCCCCGATCTGATCCCCTTAAATCTGGGTCCATCCAAAAAATTTTTATGCCAGTGCCCTATTTAGTAAACCCCACGAATTAAAGGGAGCGGGCCGGTATCAAAGGTACCTATAAGGGCCCCGTTGATTCATTAAGCCCATTGGGGGGAACCCCTTTTTGGGACAAGTTTGGGTTCTATTTTTTTTTAGATTTTTTTGGTATGCCTTCTCACCCAAAAAAGTCGGGGTAACCTTTTTTCCCGAAACTTTTGTTTTCAAGGTCCCCGCTTCCTTCTTGAAGTCCATCTCCCTGTAAACCCTTTTTGCGATTTAAACGCAGGAACTCCCCATAGGGTATACCCCTTTTGGGGAAATTTTGGATGGGAGATTTTCCCCCAACTTAGCAGTGAGTTTGTGGCCGTGGGTTTACGTAATTGGGGGTCTTTTAAATTTCCCCGACGGGGTTTTTTAAAAGGACTATAAAAAAATTTTTAAGTTTTAAAGCCACCCCTTTCTCTAGGGTTCTTGTATTTTTTAATTGGTTTTTGGGGGGTTTTTTAAAATTTCACCCACTTCTCTAGGTGGATTTTTTTGGGCCCATTTTTTTTAAAAATGTCTTTTTTTTTTTTTAAAAAAAAAATTTTGAAAATAATTTTTAACAATTTTATAGTGGGGGGGTCTTTGATCGGGGTTTTTTTCCCAAAGGGCCCAATTGGATTTTCGGGAAAGGAATTTTTTTTTCCCTAAAATTGGTTTTCTACCTCTTTGGGGGGTTTTTTGCATTTCCCCCGGGATACACTTTAGCAACACTTTACCCAAAATAGGCTGAACGGGGTTTGGACGTCTTGTATTTTTTCGCCCCTTTTTCCCAAAATAAAGAACTATTATGTAACATCAAAAAGGGGTTAGAAATTTAGTAGGGAACTTTTTAAATTTTTCAAAAAAAAATTTGGGAATACAATTTTTTAGGGGCCGTCCCCGTTCTGATGTGGTTTTGAGGGCCTTCAAGTTTTAAAAACCCCTATCAAAAGCCCCCTCTAAGAAAAATACAAACCCTTTTAAAATATTTACGGCTTTTATTGGTTTGGGGCCCCTTTTCTTGGCTCAAAAAAGGGGTTGGTTGAGAGAACCAAATTTCTGAGTTTAAAAAAAATGGAGTTTAAAAAAAGGGGAGAAAAACGAAGTAAACAAACCTTTTTATTTAAAACTTTCAATCTCATTAATTTTTTTTTTCCTCTTCATTGCTGTTGCACGGGATAATGGGCGCTTCACTGGCAAATTTTTAGCAGTGCACATCTGCCCCATGTTGCAAAACTGGAGCAAAGATCCAGCGTGAATACCGCTTAGCAGAAAGTGAGATGTTTACTCTGGACTCGCTTTTTGACCTAGAGGGCAAAATGCACACTGGGGGGGATTGACTGAAGAAAGAGTTTGCTCTTTGGACAAACGTTAGTGGGCTAAAAATTGGGGTGGGTATTAGATCAGCAGGGGGAGCTGTGAGCGGGTTAAGTAACAGGCGGTTCTAGGGGTACCCGAAAAAAGGAAGGCCCCTTCCCTCCGGGATTTTCCCAGCAAAAAAAACCAAGTTGGGGATAATGTGGGAATCGCCCCAAAATGGCAGCCCCAGGGAACGCTCTTTCCCAGCGCCGAAGAGCAGCCCAACTGAGTGGGGGGATGGGGAAAGCAGGAAGAAAAAACGTTAGTATTGTAGGGGGTTCTATAATCAGGGAGACGGGTAGAATAATTTTTTCGCCCGGGGCCGCCTCAATCGAAATTTTTTTGCGTCCCCTGGGGCCAGGGTTTAGCATGTGGTGGGGCCAGGTGGATAAATTACTGGGGGAGGGGCTAGCGATGCCCAGCTGTTTTGGTCCAGTTGGGAACCCCAAAGACAAATACACGGAAAATGGGGATCCAAAAAAATAATTTTAAAAAAAGTAGGCTCAAAGCTGGGGAAGGACCTCCAAAGGTTGTGTTCTCCCGGAATACTGCTGATTGCCATGCACTACTCAGGGAAAAACAGCGGGGGCTCAGGGGGTTTTAAAAACATGGGGAAGTTTGGGGTAGGGCAGAGGGGGTTTTGGGTTCTTAAAGCACGGGGGTGATTTTTC
>JAODAL010058245.1:0-22196 GCA_025379985.1 Phyllomedusa bahiana
AGAGAGGTGGTGCAGGGAGATATGAAGTGAGGAGAGGTGCAGGGAGATCTGAAGTTGTGGAGAGGTAGCTGGTTAGATACTTGAAGATGAGGAGAGGTGCAGGGAGATAGGATGTGAGGAGTAGGGTGCCAGGCTGATATGAAGTGAGGAGAGGTGATGGGAGTTTATGAAGTGAAGAGGCTGCAGGGAGTTATGAAAGTGAGGAGAAGGTGCGGGAGGAAATGAAGATGAGGAGAGGTGCAGGGAGTGTTGATAGTGAGGAGGAGGTGCAGGGAGATTTGAAGTGAGGAGAGGTTGCAGGGAGTTATTGAAGGAGGAGAGGGGCGGGAGATATGTAATTGCGGGAGTAGTGCCGGGCAGATATGAAGTGAGGAGAGGGTGCAGGGTGATATGATGTGTGGAACGAGGTGGCATGGGAGTTATTGTAGTGAGGAGAGGTGCCGGGAGACGCTGAATTGCACGGAGAGGTTGCCGGGAGAGATAGGAATCAGTGAGGTGAATTATAGGTGTCTTGATTACCGGGAGATATGAATTGCGGAGTGGTGCCGGGAGTATGAGAGAGAAGAGAGTTGAAAACGTAATCCGCAACGCGGCCTTATGAGCTAAAACGCAAAGTGAAAAAAAGCCAGGCACTAAAGGATAACATATAAAGTATTACACACATGCTCTGACGTTTGCACACGGATCCGCTTGAAGGTTCGCGCTGGTGATACTGGCTCAAAAAACGGATCTCCGTAAAAAAGGATCCAAAGATGCCGCGGTGAAACAAGCAGTTAAGATCGCTGTGCCCTTAAGTGCTTCATCGCAATTAGAACAAGAGGTTATCTTTCTGAAAGCAAAAAAAATAATAAAAACTCATGAAAAGGCAAAATTCAGTAACTAAGGAGGGTTAAGCAGAGACTACAGCCGGGATGTCTTACTGATATCTAAAATAACCTTGGTTTTAGAAAAAAATTGCCCAACAGATCTGTTTCCTTAACCCCCAGTGATCGGCTGCTGTTACTGGGAGGAGCCTTGTCTGGCCATACGTTTTCTTTGCATTAAAGGGGTTTTAAAACCAAGTAATTTTGACGTGGGAATCTTGCAAATTAAATAATAAACATTTTGCCTCCGTTCAATCTTGTATAAAGAAAACTTCGGCACCATTTTGTGTTAGCTGCTGCCCTTAGTGAGACCGTTGTGCATCAAGCTTATCTCCTGGGGATACGAATCTCTGCAACATGAACTTCATCTGTACCGCTGGCACATGCCATTCAGACATAACACTTCGACAATCTCAGGCAGAGAGGGACATGTAGCTTCACTGCTTTAGTTAATCTACAACACAACTAAACTGCTTGTATCGAGTGTTCAACACTTGTGTTTGTCATGTTTACTCCTGGAAAATGTACCTCCTAATAATCACCGGGGCAGGGCACAGTAGCAGTGTTTATGTAGAATATAAGCAAAAGTCTATACATGAGAAATAAGAAAAAGAGCAACAGTCTATATGTGAGTGAGGAGAACTCACTCGAGCTGTAAACTATAGGTGTCTTAGGAGCCTCAATTTGTAGACAGGGGAAACCATCAGGAGCAGTCTATAAGTAAGGGAGAAGGTAAGCTTGTGCAGCACCACTTCGTTTTATGTGAGAGAGGAGATAATAGGACATACAGGGTTTGTATGTGAGAGAGGAGGACGAGCGCAGCAGTCTGTGTGTGACAGAGGAAGATCCATCTGGAACAATCTATTGGGTCTGAGGGACAGTGGATGAGGAAGGTGAGGAGCCTGATGCAGCTGCTGTGGAACTACAAGATCCAGCACACCACAGTAGATATCCCTCAAGATAAGGCACCGTAGCTGCCATAAAGTTGTTAAATTGTGCCTGTATATAAGCCCTAGAGTTGTATGAGGTCACAGTCTATATAAATACAGTTTATAGCTATGACAGTGCCTTACTTTGGAAGACTTGGCTGTGGGTTATGCGGGGCATACTTGTAGGTTATGAGTGAATGCACTTTTAATGTGGTTGATTATTTCTGGCAGGCACTAGCATTTGATTTATTTATGTTGGAGCAATTCACTATAGTTTGTTTTTGGTGCGAACATGTATGATGATGGGGCTGACGCACCCTGTTTTCTGCAAAAAAACCCGTCGTAGCCCTGTTCTATAGATATATGAACAGGAATTGGACTCCCAATATATTGGTGGCCATTCTGATAACAGTAAATTCAACAACTTTGAATGTGCCAAGGCGTGTTGAAGGCATGTCACGTGCAATGGAATTCGTACATTTGCGCCAATAGTTGCTCCGCATACACTGTAATGGCTAATAAGATACACCAATATTTCAAAAGTGAGCAGAGGTCGGAGACACAATTTGATGTAGTATGGAAAACCACGGTATAAAGTGCTCGGGAGAGAATGTATGTAACATTCCAACTAACGGATAAACGTTCTCTAAAGCGCTTTAAACCGGTGGTGGTTGGAAAAAGGGTGTCATAACGTGTCACCCTTTGTTGTTGCGGTATTACCACAAATTACTGCAAGAACCACCATAGATGCATTTTTGCTAGCACCTATCTCTACAGGAAAAACAACCTTGTTAAGGTCACTTAGGATTTTTCACATCGTTTTGTTCAAAAAACTGTTTAGAAGCACGCCCGGTTTACTAACGGGATCTGAAGGGGGTGGTCTAATGCGCTATCTTTACATCTCAATTGACGCACAATTTGACTTCTCACTTGGTCAACCAGACACTCCATAATTCAGAGATGAAAAAATAACTAAAAAAAATAACAAAAAACCAAACCTTGCAAGCATACGGCACTGATATAACGGTGTGGCAGGTTAGGCAGGGGGAATAGACAACCAAAAGGAGGCATCCTTCCTCCCTTTATAGATTTAAAAACGCCCAATATATGCACAAAATACATTACGTATGGCGCGATACTATTAAAAATTCTGAAATAACATCAATGTCGATAATGGGTGCAACTTGGCTTGGTTGCGCAATAGTGTTTTATAGGGGGCGGGGATTGGCACCAGCCAACTCAATAAAGGATGTTTTTCAGTATGCATGGATGTTTTTCAAGGTTGGTGTGGTTTTTTTCTTTTCTCTCTGGATAATGGGGTGGTCTATGACACAATTCGAGTAACGTCTGGCACTTTGGCTCTATTGTGTAGGTATAGGATAGCGTGTTAAGGAATATCCCCCTCTGCCTTGAGATCCCGTTGTAAGCGGGAGGTGGTCTTATAGCATTTTTTGATCCAAAACGTGGATGACTAAGTTGCTCATCCGTGGGGTTGGGCTCCTGTTTATATGGGATTTTGTCTTATTTTTGATGTAAAGGATGTTCTGCTGATCAGTGTCGGGTCTGGGAGATGCACTCAAGAGCCCACGGGTGGAGGTTACTCTAGGGGCCACCAGTTGAGCTGTTTCTGGGCTCCCCGGTGGAGTTTATTTTAACCCCTTAAAGACCCTGGATGTATGAGTACGTCCCAGGGTCGCTAAGGGACCTTTTGCCACAACTTTGCACGCCCGGGTGTTGGCGGCTGATCGCAGCCTAACTCAACCGGGTTGTTACAGCGTGGGGGTGGCGTTGCTGCCGCAACACACAACTGCTTGTTACCTTTAGACGCGCGGTCAAAGTTGGCCGTGCTGCACGGAAGAAGGAACAAATGGTGCCGCCATCTTTGTTACAGTCCTTAATGAATTGTCTAATGGTCACTGCACCGTAGGGGGACTCAATGTTAAAGTAAAAAAATAATATAATTAATAAGTCTTAAAAGTACATACAAACATATATATTAATAAGTTCAAATCATCACCTACGTTTCCCATTTTACAAATAAAAAAACCCACTAAAATAATTAAAAAATGTTTAAATAATCTTTAGTATTTCGTATGCGACGGATCTCATGAAAAGTCACCAATCGTATAAAACTATAACAGCTTTTTCCACGTACGCTGAACTCAACAGCGATGATAAAATAATATTCAAACGCCAAAGATAATTTCGTGCTTTTTGGTGTCATATTAATCGTCAGCATAAAAAGTAGACATGCATCCACCAAAATGTAGCAATAATAAAGTACGCTTCAGCACGAAGAAAGAGAGCCACCACTCACTGACGTTCCGTATGGTGTTTGTACATAAACGTTAGTGGTCGCTACAATATGGCAGCCATTGTCGAATAATTTTAAAAAGATATGAATACGTTGAAGGGGTTGGACACTGGGTCACACCTTATGAACATATACAGGTAACAGAGAGGGTGGGAGGTGCAGGTTGCAGTACATAACGGGTGATTATCAGATTATTAATCATGTTGACAGACGAAGAGGATCTGCACGTGAAAGCCAAATCAATAAAGCAAATATGGCGAAAGGGGGGTTGGGATATAAATGTGGGCCAACTTGCGATTTTGTAATATAGATATAACCACCAGTAGAAAGTACATCTTTTCGTGCAAAATAAAGCCTACTATCTTTGTAGATGCAAGTGGAAAAAAATAAAAAAGTTTATAGCTCTGGGAAGGCGAGGAGGGACAAAATATTTAAACGAGGCCAACAAAAAAAATTGCTAGAGTCCTTTAAGGGTTAAGGGCCCAACCCTACCACTGCTTACTGTATAGGACTGCCACATGCCGTTATGACTCAGCACCTATTCCTTTTTTGCCCCTTTGCATGGTGTTTAATGTATAATTTCAAAACAGCTCCAGTCTAACATGCTCTGAGGCTCCAGCCAGGGGCTTCCACCTCATTACACGATGGGGCCAATCCCAAATAGTCTGTTTCAAGTGTTATTCCTTTCATTAGACATGGACCCCAACGATTAGTAGATCAATATGACATTTTGTCACAAATATCTTCGTATATGAATAAGCCTTAACCTCTGTAATATGGCCAAAAGCCCACCAAACCAAAGGGAAAGAATTCAAATTCTCAATGATATGCTTTAAATGGTCTGGACCGACTCAAAGCCAACCAAGTCTAGTGCCTTGGTTGGTCTCCCCCAGCCCTAGAAGGTGTATGCGAAACATGCAGAGTGAGAATGAGGAGGGTGGCGCCTGTCGACTGTACACTCCCTACCTGCAATTTAGCTTTGGGGTTGTGCTATTATTAGGCGTTCCTAGAAGGTATTGGGTGGGAAAAGCCGGCAACGCGCTGCCCTCCTATGGTCTCATGCTATTGGGATGGGCTCTCTGCTTAAGCTTGTGAAGCTCAACCACTGTCAAGTCCATGTTGGACTTTACATTTTGTGGGATATATATAAGATTCTAAGCATTTATTGGAAATTGAAGTTGGTAATGTGGTTGGGGCTAATGACATTTTTCATGTTGTGGCGGGTGAATATTAATGTCCTGTCGAATAATGAATTGTGGAAGACTCAACCAAGCAGTCAGATGCTTTGCAATCGCATACAACCTCATGGTTGTGTTCCTGATAAATATACTTGGATTTTAGGAAATTCAACATGTTACATAATTAATTAAGTCGGACTAGGATGCTCGCTAAATTTACTCACTTGCCCTGATGTCTTAATACATTGCAAGGGAGACAGGACTGGAGCAAGATTAGACAATCGCAGATCTTTTAAGATGTCGCACTGTAACGCTACTAGCACAGAACTGGAGGGGCAAACAAAAAGGGGATGTATGTGTGTATGTGAGATATCTTGGATGTTGGACCAAGCAACTTTCAAATAATGCGTTTACCTCCTAGCATCGCTAGACAGTTGCTTTGTTTAATCTTCTCAAATATTCTATAAGACCTGAAATACGTTTGATGATTTCAATTCTTTGTGGTTTTTCTGTGAGTACAGAGTTTTCTGAATTTGTGTCTTGTGTGGACAATATGACTTCACTATCAGGATGCCGTGCCTGTGGGGTACATCTTCGACTTATGATCTGATTCTTTCAAACACCACACATGCCAACAATCCTCACCGTCTGTTTGCCCGCATTCAAACCTGAAAAAGATCTGTCAGCATGTCGCGCTCATTTTATCTCTAATTATAATTTGAAACCTACAAAAATGCGTCTGGGCTATGCCACTTTGTCATTCTTCACATACGGGAAAATACTGCTAACATCCGCACTCGCTGATGGGCCTCCCAGACCAGCTCACACCTCGCAGCTCAACGTTCCAATCCATGTCCTAACCATGCTGACCGTCTTATCCACCTCTATCCTCGCACTATCCTCTTGCCTTCTCCATCTCTGACGACTCCAATCACTGGACGACATTGCCAGCGATTCATTTCAAGCTACTAACCCCCCCCACACCCCGCCTCCCCCCCCCTACCTCCCCCCCGAACCCCCACCCCACCCCACCCCCCCCCGCCACCTCCCTCCTCCCCCTCCCCTTATACCCTCCACACCCCCCCCCCCCCGCCATTGATACTCAAGGCTCTCCATACACTATTCCCTCAATTCACACTCTCTGCCTTAAATCTCAAGATAGCCTACCCATCTAAGCAAGATCTTACGCTACTCTTCTGGACCACTTCTCTTGCTCTCCCTTATGTCAGCATACTCTCTCCAAAACACGTATCCAAGACTTCTCCCGTGCTTACCCCACAAATCTGGACAACTCAACTGCACACACACATTACACAACATAGTCTATATCTCTCGCTCATACAGGGTAACCTCCCAGCCTCACTCGAAAATAGCCCTATCCTGCATAACATCCAAATTCTTATTTCAGGCCTTTCATATCTCTCTGAGCCCTTCAACAACCCAGCGAAAAACTATTGTTCCATGCCCCTCATAAGCCTGTTCTCTTTCACCATCCTTGTACGATTGAGGTAAGCCCCTCCGTGGGCAAGAGTCAATCTCCATACACTCTGTTGTGCAGTTAGTAAGTCTATTCTTCGTTATCATTAGGAACTCGTTTGAACATTTTTGTATACTCATTACACCCTTGTATGTACAGCGCCCTGAATCAATGCGCGCTCTATAATTAATAATAATAATAATAGAACAATAATAACAATAAGTAATGTATTACTGAGTATTACATTATGGGATAAAAAGGCGAAATACTTCTAATAGAATTGTTGTCACAATAGTGGAGACTTTCAGTCACGATTTTCATTCTTCAACAACAAATGTTGCCAATATTGCCAATTCAATAGCTACTAGGTAAGGATGCGTTATCATGAACAAAAGATTACATGTTCTTTGATCCATGTAACTCAACAACCTTGGTCTCCTGGTACCTGAATGCACACTGCCAAACATCGCGAAACAGAGGACACAGATTTCTTTGAATCCTCGTGCATGGCATTAGGGAGTCTGATGCTACACACAAATATATGCATAAAAGAGAGTGGCCTGAAAACAGAGAAATAAACTCTAATAAAGAATTAGAATTGTAGGTAAAACATAAAATGTAACATTATTCGCTTAACTATATATATTAGTACATCAATCACCTACTATGGGAGCATCCTTCTGTTACCACCTCGGATTCATTCTCTCCAATATTCATTACCGAGAAAATAAAAAGGTGAGTACATCGTCTTTTATGTATTTATTATAAATTGTTTTTTCTTTGTAAAGGATAATTTTATTTCAATTGGTGTCATATTCATCACATTATCAAGAAGTGACATTCTTCTTTGGTCAAAGCATTATTATTTTTACTGGTCAATGATGGAATAGGGGTGTTATCGTTTCATTAAATGGTCTTCAGAATAAGGGGACACACTGTGAAAACAAGTCAACTTGTGCAATTGGATGTTCATTAGCGCAAAGAGTTGCCACACTTGTTAATAACAGTGTCCCTTATCTTGTGTTTTTTTTTTACCACTGAGCATCCAGTGAGGGTATAATCCCTCCTGACGACCTCCTCCTGGCCATTTCACTTAGCTTGAGCTCACTTCTATCATATCTTGACAGCAGTGTGAACACTGGTGTCGCGATTCACGGAGCATGTGTGCTTGAATCAGAGTTAGGGGCCGCTGAGCATTGGTTTCCACTTTATCTTCTCCCCCTAGAAAGAATACAGACTGCAGCCAGATTGTACATTGAGAAAACATACCGGACAGTTGTTTGTCACATGTGCCTTAAATATTCTGCGAATCGCAAGATCATGTGCCATTTTGAAAGCTGTGATAGTACAATATCCTTGCGGTGAGAGATCAGTGCTCAGATTAGTTTTGTTATGGCACAGATCTGTGATAGGGATGTAACAGCTCATAGTAATTTAAGACTGATAGGGTGGGAATATGTTGGACTCAGAGGGGAGGGGGGAGGTCTAGGCTCCAAGCAGTTGAAGGGGGGATTGAGGCTCATCCAGCTGGCGAGGGATGATACACGCCACCAGGCATTGACCAGAGCTGGAAGCTGATGAGCAGTGCTGAAGATCAGCACGTAAGTAAGGAAGACGATACCATTCCACTTTTAAGTTTAATATTTTATTACATATCCTTGTGGGTTTTTAATGTGACAGGCAGCCATAAAACGAAAGTTATAGTGACACCATAGGAAGAATTAGATGACAGAATAAGATCATGCTGCTCTCTGAACAATTTCCATATACGTCTAACAAGTGGTTCAAGATCTGGAGTTCCTGTTGATGCGAGAGCCGAGAGGAAGACCATAATCCCGAATGTGGGGACGTTCTGGGACATTCATATGCTTAGGAAGGTCGTATCTTCGAGTTGATCGTATGGACTTGGGTGGGGGTGAGCGGGGAATTTATACAGTTTTACAATGGGCGAGGCCAATAAGGAAATCGCCACATTGTATATGCGAAAAATACTGTTTGTCAGCAATGCTGGTATTTTTAGGTGGAGAATGCGGTAACTTGTATGTGGGGGACAGCGGGATTATTCTTCCCTCAATACCCTTCCTAATAAGAGATTATTGGTATAGCATGACTGTGGTGTAGACAGTATAGACATTATTATACAATGGTGCTTTCAGATACAATAGCCCCAGGTTACAATGTTTCAACATACAACATCTATCTATCTATCTCATATCTATTTATCTATCTATCTATCTCATATCTATCTCATATCTATCTATCTATCTATCTATCTATCTATCTCATATCTATTTATTTATCTATCTATCTCATATCATATCTATTTATCTATCTATCTATCTATCTATCTATCTATCTCTCATATCTATTTATCTGTCTATCTATCTATCTAGCTATCTATCCATCTGTCTCATATCTACCTATCTTATTCATATCTATCTATCTATTATCTATCATCTGTCTGTCTGTCTCTTTATCTATCGTATCTATCTCATATCTATCTATCTATCTATCTATCTATCTATCTATTATCTATCATTTGTCTGTCTGTCTATCTATCTATCTATCTATCTATCTATCTATCTATCTATCTATCTATCTATCTATCTCTATCTATCTATCTATCTAATATCTATCGTATCTATCTCATATCTATCTATCTATCTATCTATCTATCTATCTATCTATCTATCTATCGTATCTATCTCATATCTATCTATCTATCTATCTATCTATCTATCTATCTATCTATCTATCTATCGATCTATCTCATATCTATCTATCTATCTATTTATCTATCTCATATCTATCTATCTATCTATCTATCTATATATCTATCTATCTATCTATCTATCTATCTATCTATCGATCTAGAAAAATCCCAAAAAAGTTTTGGGGTTTGCGGCGCACATAACCAATATTTAAAAATACACTTCGGGTTGTATTTGCACAAGCGAGGAGAATTTCGTCCACCTGCTACATAAAAATCAAACATACACTCCTACAGTCTCTATCTTCTATCATCATCTACTATACTATCTATCTATCTTCTATCTATCTATCTATCTATCTATCTATATATCTATCTATCTATCTATACATCTATCTCATATCTATCTATCTATCTTTCTAAATGTCCTTCTTCTAGAGCTGATTTATCATAGTGAAATAACCTATGTTGTATATTGCTGGTAAAATATGTAAATGTTTATTTCAAAGTTATTTTTTCTTCCTCCATTACTAATCATATCTTACTTTACAATGTGAACTACAATATTATCTAAGCAGCGTCTTCACTGTATCTGATGCTTTACTATAGATTGTATTTGCTAGTAATGATTATGTTTGAAGGTTCTGAAATAAAAGTTACATTTTAACACCTTCTTGCCACAGGGATATTCTTTTTTTCAGTTTTCTGCTTTTTTCCTGCCTGTAAAGATATCTATGGGGTTGTCTTTTTACAGATCAAGTTGCACTTAGCTGTTTTGATTTTCTAATTGTAGATTTCTCAATTCTGTTATCTGTATATGATTCTGGGGGCGGCCATCTTGTCTGAGCTGCTTTTAACAGCATTTAGATAAATGCATTACAGCAGCTTCATGGACATAGGAGCCTGTGAACAGAAGCCGACCCATTGACTTCTATAGGAGAGTGTTGTGGGCATGCTCTGTGCCCTGGGAAGAAGTCAGTGTGTATGGAGGGGGAACTGTGACTTCTCCTATTGTGACTGGTGGATCCTGTGTTATCTATACAAGTTGGTGCCACATTTCAGTTTGACCCTGCTTGTACTGATAATGAGGAGACACTGAAAATCTTTCTCTACCGAACAGGAAGTGTCAGACTATTATTAGGCCTAGTGGCCAAAGTGAAAACTGCAGGACATAGGAATTTTTTTTTGAAAAACATTGAAAGTGATATGAAAAATAAAAAAATAAGAACAGAAAATTCATAAAAATTGTGTTTCATATAAAAACATAAGTTAAATAGTAAGTTGATTTTTGATGACACATTCCATTTAAGTTTAATAGTTTAACTTATTTTATTTTTTTGCTTGTAAACTGAAAGAAGATGAGTGCGGGGAAAACTTGTTTTTTTTTTTATATATATATATTATATATATATATATTTTATAATATTAAAATATTTATATATTATATATATATTATAATATATAGTCTTTGACAAAAGTAAGTACCCCCCCTCAATTTTTGTAAATTTGTTTTCTATCTTTTCATGGGACAACACTGCAGATCTGACACTTTGATACAATGTAAAGTAGTCAGTGTGCAGCTGATTGTAAATTTTATTTCTAAGTACATTTTTTCTTACTCTATTCTTATTCACATTGCAGGGCTCAGTGAGTTGGATGTGATTTGAGGAAAGTTACATCTGATAGAACGCGCTTAAGAGTTCAGCTCTCCTACCATAAGCTTTTTAGATAAAAGCCGCCCCCTATGTGCCAAAAAAGACAAAATACCAGCTGAAAATTCTGACCATTTTTGTCTTTGCTGTGTGAACGCACCCTTAGCTGTTGACGCCTTTCTATATATTATATTTTCTAGAATTTATTATGTTTAAAGTTACTAAAATAAAAGTTAAATTTTAATCAGAAATGAAGGGAGAAAGTACTTGGCTTAGATGTAATCATTTACACATTACCACTAATTACCGTGTGTAAAACATCTATCGCACGTTTGAACTTGTGCACTTGTAGCTTATAGTCTGCAGATGCATAAAGGAATCGCGGACATTTTCAAAAAATAAAAAATTAATGGGAATAATTTGGAGAATATTTTTTACTTCCTCTATTACTGATTAAAACGTAACTTTTTTTTCAGTAAATCCAAACATTTTACTTGCTTTTTACCTGCATTAGTGTTCTGCTGCTGTTGTGTTTATTTAATATTTACTAGAAATAATTATTAAAGTTATTAAATTAAATGTTTTAATCAGAGGAAGAAAAATATTTATGTTTATATAATTATGTATTTCTTAATATGATTAACAAAAGCCATTGGTAAGATATAGATCACACTTTTGTCTGACACTTACTTTAGATATTTGTATTCTGTACTGATTTATAGAGGCTGAGTACACTTTAAACGTGGCAAAAATTTAAAATTTTTCAATCAATCCCCATTCTTTTTAAATAAAATCTATCTATCTAATATCTATTATCTATCTATTATTCCAATCTATCTATCTATCTATCTTCTTTTAAACATCTATCCTATCTATTATTTATTTTATCTTTTCATCTATTCATTTTTTATCTATCTATCTATCTATCCTCATATCTTTTTTATCTTCTATCATCTATCTATTTATTTTCCTATAACCATTTTTATACCTTTAAAATTTCATTTTTGTTGTTTTTTTATTTTTTCCCATAATTTTTAACCCTTCTTTACTATTACCTAAAACTTTTTTTTACATTTTTGTTTTTATCCTCCAACCGCAACCCCAAAATTTTATTTTATTTTAATTTTTACCAAAAAATTTCTACCAAACTTCAACTTTTTTCACCATTTATCTAAAAGAACATAAAAAACATTTCTTTAAATTGTGCCTTTTTCCCCTCCCAATAACTATTTATTATTATCCCATTAACTATCCCATTGTCGCTTTGCCTTTTTCCCCCAATCCCCAAAATTTTACTATCTATCTATCTATCTATCTCATATCTATCTATCTATCTATCTATCTAATATCTATCTATCTATAATCTATGACTTTGATACAATGTAAAGTAGTCAGTGCTCGGCTTGTGTCACGGGAAATTTGGTGCCTTCAAAATAACTCAACACAGACATCAATGTCTAAACCACTGGCAACAAAAGTGAGGACACCCCTAAGTGACAACAAAAGTGAGTACACCCCTAACTGACAACAAAAGTGAGTACATCCCTAATTGGCAACAAAAGTGAGGACACCCCTAAGTGACAATGGACAAATAGTGCCCAAAGTGTCAGCATTCTGTGAGGCCTCCGTTATTTTCCAGCACTGCCTTAAATCTCTCTGAAGGTCACTAGAGCTTCACAGGCTGCAGCCACTGGAATCCTCTTCCCTCCTCCATGACAACATCATGGAGCTGGTGGATGGTAGAGACCTTGCGCTCCTCCACCTTCCATTTGAGGAGGCCCCACAGATGCTCCATAGGGTTCAGGTCTGGTGACGCTTGGCCAGCACAGCACCTTTACCCTCATTTTCTTCAGAAAGGCAGTGGTGGTCTTGGAGGTGTGTTTTGGGTCATTGCTGTCACGGAAAGATGGGTCAGTAGGTTCTGCCACATCGATTGCCAGGTAGTTGTGGATCCTCTGGGCCACCAAGAGTGTAGATGTTGGTATAGTGTACCATGCCAGGGAGCGGAGTTTCAGGGGCCCCAGTCGTCACCGGAGCCAACCACAATGCCAGGGTGGACTTTGCTTCTGGGAACTCCCAGGTCGCTATCCCTGACATGGCTACTCACGGTGGCAGCTGAAGTCCAGGAAGGTATCAAGAGGGTACAACGGCAGAATACAACAGAAACAGGAACACAGGGAACAGGCCAACATGAGGCTAAGCAAGTATCACACTGACAGGCAACACAGCAGGACACAGCAGGGTAAACAGGTATCAGGACGGCAGATAACAGCAGAATCCAGGAACCCGGGTATCAGGCAGACAGCAAGACGACAGGGACAGTAACCTAGGTAACAGACATACCAAATCACTTGGTCCCATGGAAGGGCCAATTTAGCTGCATCAAACCAAAAGCCAATTTATACAACAGTTAAAATTAACTTTTACTTATTGCACCATAAAAGATAGAAAAAATGAATTATGAACAATGTTGAAACACAAATAACACTGTCTCCATAGATGTATCCAATTCACGGTTACTTTACAAAATATGATACATTTGATGAGACAAAATAGTAAACTCATGCAACCAATATATACTGTATCTTCATAAAAGACAAAAAAAACAGCAAACTCACGTGACCAGTTACTGGTCCATAGAAATCAGGGAATCGGTTCCTTGTGATGGATGGTACTAAAGACCAAATTTTAGTTTATTAGGGATAGATAGGTATTTCTATTGAGTGCTTTATTATCTATGTAAATTAGGTCTTGAGTACCATCCATCACAAGGAACCGATTCCCTGATTTCTATGGACCACCCTCTACATGAATACTTACTGGTAATGTGTTTGCCATTTTTTTTGCCCTCCATTTAAATATATATTGGTCTTGTGAGTTTACTATTTTTGTCCCCCTAGTTGCCCCTCTAGTGGATGGGTGCGTGAGCAACTGTCCATTTGTGAGCTGCAACAGCTAAATCTCTCCCATGTGGCACTGGGACTTGTATTGCCTCCTTTTGGTAATAGTTCATTTTCCAGCCATTGAGCTGTAAGTGCGGCCGTGTGTCTGTGCTTTAACAATTTTATGTATTTAGAAACAATAATAATTTTAGGCATAAAACACACTGAGCTGCCAAAGTGATCGCAGGAAACCCCCTCTAATGATGAGCAGGACAAATAAGGAAAGTTAGAATTTCATAGAGAAGAAAAAAGTGGATAAATCTGAAATCTCCTTTTGTGTCTGTTTTCCCAAATCCTCCTTTCCTTCCTTATATCCAGGTATTTATCACAATGTAGCCGTATAGGGGTTATGGGTCACACTAAGCCGGATCCTCCGTATAGGATCTCCATTATACTTCTAGAATAGTTTTTCTCAACTCCAGTCCTCAAGACCCACCGACAGGTCATGTTTTCAGGATCTCCCACTGAATGCACTGACAGTAATGATATCACCTGTGCAATGCTAAGGAAAGCCAGAAAACATGACCTGTTGGTGGGTCTCGAGGACTGGAGTTGAGAAACACTGTTCTAGAACATGACAAAAAGGATTAGATCTGGGATCTCTCTCACCTTTTTCCTACATTCCTACAGGCCCTGGAGGGGTGCAATGAGCGGGCAAGAAACTATGTAATGCTTCTGACTTGCAGTTATACTCCGGAGCTGCATTCATAATTCTGCTTTTTGCTAATCAAACCTGTCATCTAAAAAAAAAAAATACACAGATTTTACCAAAAAATAATATGTAATACTACACAAAGATGAGTTATCTCCATAAACTGAGCTGCACACACTGAAAACAGTAACATTGTTCTTAAGACCTCTGTTTGCTGTCAGTAAATGGAAATATTCATGTATATTCAGAAGTTGTTAATCTGTGCTGGTTTGTGATAGCGCATCAGAGCTTTGTGTCTGAACGAGTCCGGCATCTCTACAGGTTTCAGTTTCTGGTTATAAGCAATGTTTCCATTCACTGATATCAAGCAGGACATGGAATTAAAACACAACATTAATTTTGCAACTGTTGCATTAAATACTCTTTTATTATATTGTGTTATTTATACAAAAATCTTGCAGAATTTTCAGTTTTTGAGAAATTCAGAGCGAGATTAAAGTAAAAAAACAATATTTAGTAGAAAAGCAGAAGAAGGGATTAGAATGAGGAAGCCATTATGGAGGCCGGTGGCGGCGCTCGTACAGACGTAGCTATAGACCGTCGACAGTCCACCGGTCGCAAACAACTGCCGGTTGATGTTGCAGACGCTTCTGGTGGCGCAGCCTCGAAAGGACAACGCAGATGCCTGGAACGCTGTAGAAAGAAAATATTTGTTCTATAAACTGAGAAAAACAGAACAGTCTATGGACACTGGGGATGATTTGATGAATGGGCAAATTTTAATACTTTTTCTATATTGTTTTTATGTAAAACATATTTTTAACTTCCGAAGGGCATGCATAGTTGAGAAAAGGGGGCATTCCCCGAAACATCGCACAGGCGTGCGGTACGTTCCGTCCGGTGTTTGTAGTTTCCACACTACCGCATACTGGGAATATGAAGGGACTCGCTCAAGTGGCTGACTTATGCCGGAGCAAGAGACTTAAGTTTATCACTGATTTTGAATGTTTTGAATCTATTGGAAGTGCCAAGTATTTGTGCATGATAGAGTCGGCAAAATAAAGTAGCAAATACTAGTGTAGCGAACCTTCTTTTTGCGATGAAGTACTTGGGAGGTAGGAGAAACCTCTCTGTAGGGCGGTGTGGTTACTTATAGTTGCAATAACTATGGTGCTATGATTTATAGAAACATATTTTTAACCCCTTACCAACAATGGATGCATGGTTACATCATCATGCTGGTAAGGAGCCATGGGGCAGGATCACACGCTGGACCCACTCCATAGGCAGCAGGTACTGACTGCTAACTACAGCTGAAACCTCCTCTCCACAGCAACAAAATCGTTTAGTGCTAAGCAGTAACCTTGGCAGCTGGAAGCCTAATTAAAGCTCCCATAGCTGCCATGTTAGTGCTTCTGTTACTTCCTTCCTCAAGGAGGAAATAAGAGAGCCGCCATCTTGGTACACCCTTATGCATTATTTATAATACAGAAGCTTGTACAAGCATTCAAGCCCCCTAATGGTCAAGTATCCTAAGGGGTCTACAAGTAGAAAAAAATTAAATTAAAAAAAATCAAACTTTCAAATCTCACCCTTTTGCCATTTTACAAATAAAAAAAATGGAGAAGTTACCTATAATTGGTGTCGCCACATCTACAAAAGTCTGATCAAAAATATTATATAATTAATCTCGTACACTGAACACCGCACAAGAAAAAAAAATAAAAATGTCAAAATTGAAGTCATTTGGTCATTTCACGTCCCCCAAAAAATATATGGAATAAAAATGATCAAAAAATCATATCTATCCCAAAATGGTATCAATAAAAAGTACAGTTCAATCCGCCAAAAAATTAGCCTTCTGGAAGTAGAAAAAGTTATTGGTCATAGAAAATGGCGCTGCCAATATATGCTATATGTATTGTGAAGCTTTGGAGAAAGTTTTCTAGACAATTATCCCATATGTCTCTTTTTAGACAACTGAACTATTGGAGGTGATGTGAACCAATCTGGTACTTGGTCTGCAAACTTGGCTCCGCCCCTGAGGTACCTTTTTTGGAAATAAAAGCCTCATGGTTGTATACTGGTAACATTGGTTATTGGATGAAAGGAAACAAGAAACCCCACTGACTTACCTGTCGTAGTTGTGGCGAGGCGGATGCACATGCTCTCGTTGCCAGAGCACATCATGCTACTCTGGGAGTTACATTGGTCGGTGTTGAGAGACTGGCACTGCGGACACATTATCCCATTCGCTTGGGTATTATTAGAAGTCGGCACTTAAAATTAGGAGACAATCGCATTAGAATTTTCCTAGTCCCTGTAGGTCGGCATAGACTCAGATTTGTTAATTCGACTTTACACTGGTCCCTCAACATATGATATTAATTGGTTCTAGGGCAACCATTGAATAATAAAAAACACAAATCTATGCAAAACTGGTAACTGGTTCTGAGGTCCCATAATGAGACCCCAGCTCAATGCAAAATGAATATTCTAGAAAGTTACACAAATAACTGATACAGATACAGCAATTCTTTATGTATAACAGCCAAAAAGAGCTGCAGGAAGCTGGAAATCACTTTCAATGTTGAGGTCATGGACTTTATACACAAAAAAGAAATGGTGTCTTCACCTAGGGCGACATGTAGAATCCCGCCGGTCGAGGCGTTCGTTTCCGCCAGTTTCCCGGGCGAAATCTGCGCCTGTTTTAAATGTCGGGGATGGCCGCCTTCTTTACATATCATGAAAAGTCTGCCGCGACTCGCCAGTGTTTTAGGCGAAGTGCGGCGCTTCGCTGAGATTGTCCGCCGGAGGTAGTGCGATCATACATGCGGGGAAAGTCCGCCGCGCCTCGCCACTGCGTGGGGCACAGTGCGGGGCCCATGGGTGCTGTGCATGCGGCGCCGAAGATTCCCGCCGTCTGAGGAAGTCCCTCATACATGCGGGGAAAAGTCCACCGCACATCGCCAGTGCTTGAGGCGCAGTGCGGGGACTTAGGCGCAGTGCGGGGCTGTGCCGAAAATCTGTTCAGATGCGAGACAGGCTGGAACAGCGAGAAATCATTCCAGATGTCGGTGCGGAGTATGAAGCAAAAATCGCCTTTATAAAGGCTTCAACATTCTCAGGAAAAGAGCTGAAACATTAAAAATAAAAATTACATAAAACAAAATCACTTTCCAATATCCTAATTCAAGAATTAGGATATTGGAAATGGCCGGGAAATACAGTATTTCAAATTCTGAAACCATTCTCATTGGTCGCCAGAAACCGGCCAATCAGAATAGAGCGACACTGAACTTTTTAAAACCTATGGGGCAGGATTGACCAATCAGAATCCACGGCGGGACTGTTCAAAATACAGTAAAAATGCTAAAAAACAGCTGATTGGCTGAGATAACGGGGCTGATTTCTCAGCCAATCAAAAGGCGACAAGCCCCTTTCCCAGGCAATGGAAAGTTTACACAATCAGAATACGGTGACAAAGTCCGATTCTAGCCAATGAGAAGTTTACACCAATCAGAACCCAGGGCGGATAATTCAAAATACAGTTAAAAATGCTGAAAAGAGCTGATTGCTGGCTAGCGGGGTCTGGGCTGCTCACCCCAATCAGAGCGCGAGCTACTTCTCCCTTTAAATATCTATGAGAGATGGGCGCTCTGAAATCTCGGGCCAGCGCCGCGCGTGAAATGAAGTATTAATCAACAAATTATTTTTATACAGTGTAAAACATTCTCAGATTTAAAAACCAAACACTTCTTGAAAAAAAGCAGTTAAAAACCCAACAACGCGTTTCGTCGCCCAGACCGGCGCTACATAGGGAATTGCCATAGTGAGAATTGCCGGGAAAGACAGTAATTCAAATTTGTAAAACTATTCCATTGCTCGCATAAACCAGCCATTCAGAATAGGAGCGACAATGTCCCCCTTAGATCCTATGGAGGAGAATTGACCAATCAGAATAGGAGTGACAAAGTCCCATTATATCCTATGGAGAAAAATGGACCAATCATATTCAAAGGCAGGACAGTTCAAAATACAGTATAAAGGCAGAAACGAGCTGATTTGTTGAAGCAGCGGGGGCTCGCCAGCTTAGCCAAACGAGCGGTGAGCTGCTTTCTCATAGATTCTATGGGGAATCGAAATTTAAAAGAGGCGCCGTAATTTTGGACCAATGGGAGAGCGAGCGATGCTCCTAAAGGGTTTTCTTTTAATTTCAATCTGGTATAAAATGTACCATGGCTGAAATCAAATTATAACACTACAGAAGTTGTGCCGATGTGTATATAAAAGGAATACTAATATGTGGCTTACGAAATAAAAATTTGAAATCAAGAAAATTATGTTTATTTCTTTATTTTCGTTAGCCAAGGATCAATAGTATGGGTGCATCGAAAATAAAGAAATTAGCATGATTTTCTTGATTTCAAATTTTTATTTCGTAAGCCACATATTGTATTCCTTTTATATACACATCGGCACAACTTCTGTAGTGTTAAATTTGATTTCAGCCATGTACACTTTTATACCAGATTGCATTTGAAAACCCATAGGAGCATCGCTCGCTCTCCCATTGGTCCAAAATTTCGGCGCCTCTTTTTAAATTTAGTATTTCCCCCTAGAACTCTATGAGAAAGCAGCTCGCGCTCTGATGGCTGAGCTACCGAGACCCCGCAGCTCAGCCAATCAGCTCTTTTCAGCATTTTTACTGTATTTTGAATTATCCCGCCGGGGATTTTGATTGGTCAATTCTTCCCCATAGCTTTTAATGGTTCACTGTCTTTCCTGGCAATTTGCAATATCATATTTGTTGATATTGCGCCGTTCAAGGGTTTGGAAAAGTGATGTTTTTTTTATTATGTGTATTTTTTTTACGTTCAGCTCTTTTCTGACACTGTTTTCCGCCTTTTATAAAGGCGACTTTTTCCCATTCATACGTCCTGCTGCACGGGCGGAGCCGCCCAGATTTCTGTCGCGATCTTCGATCTTCTTTCCTCTGCATGTTCCGTCTTGCTTCACTTCGCCTCCGCCGGAGCATTTCGACCAAGTCTGCTTGTCGGAGCGGAGCACCGAGACTTCTGTCGCGATCTTCGATCCGCTTCCTCACATGTTACGTTCTTGCTTCACTTCGCCTCCGCCGGAGGATTTAGACCAAAAAAAACCAGGTCTGCTTGTCGGAGCTGCCCGAGGCCGCGATTTTGGCAGCCGTGATGGTACAGCCTCGGACTATACGAGTGCGCCGCGTCCCGCCCCGGGAAAGCCTACACCGCGCCCCACCGCGCCCACCTCCCGCCCCCTGCCCGCCCCTTCATGCGGACCGCAGCCGAAAGTGGTGAACGCTGCGTCCGACAGCGGGATTCGGGCTGGGAGGCGCAGTGTACGCCAGAAAACTGGCGTAAAGCCCGTTCATACATGTCGCCCCTAGTGTTCAAAGGAGCCAATGGCACATGTAAGAGCAGTACAGGACATGTAGTCCTGCACTGTGATGTAGGGAGGTGCTATAGACCACCAATCACTGCCTGCACCTCACTAATGTAAGAACAGTACAGGACATGTAGTACCAAACTGTACTGTAGGAAGGCGCTATAGACCACCAATCACTGCATGCACCTCACTAAGAGCAGTACCGGACATGTAGTACCGCACTTTACTGTAGAGAGGAGCTATAGACCACCAATCACTGCATGCACCTCACTAATACATGTAAGAGCAGTACAGTACAGTAGTAAACCCGCAAATGCACTGTAGAGAGGGCTTATAGACAACCAATCACTGTATGTACCTCCCTAATACATGTAAGAGCAGTACAGGGCATGGGTATTGCACTGTAAATGTAGAGAGGGCTATAGACCGCCAATCACTGCATGCACCTCAAATAATACATGTAAGAGCAGTACAAACAGTAGTACCGCACTGTACAGTAGAGAGGCGCTATAGGCCACCAACACTGCATGCACCCACTAAGAGCATAACAGGACATGTAGTACCACACTTACTGTAGAGAGAGCTATAGACCACCAATCACTGTATGTACTTCCCTAATACATGTAAGAGCAGTACAGGACATTAGTATTTCACTGTACTGTAAGAGGGGCTATAGACCGCCAATCACTGCATGCAGCCACAATACATTAAGAGCAGTACAGGACATGTAGTTCCGCTTTACTGTAGGGAGGCGCTATAGACCACCAAACACTGCATGCACCTCACTAATACATGTAAGAGCAGTACAGGACATGTAGATGTAATGTACTGTAGAGAGGGGCTATAGACACCAATCACTGCAAAGCACCTCACTAATACATGTAAGGCAGTACAGGACTGTTTCCACAGTATGTAAGATGGAATACCCCCAATCCCGCATGTACTTCACTAGAGAGTACAGGCATTTGGGACCGCACTTTACGTAGAGAGGTGCTTTTGACCCAACATGCATGCACCCACTAATTTTAAAGACAGAACAGGACATTAGTACTACACTGCACTTTTGGTGGGGTTTTATACTCCCCAATCACTGCATGACCCACTAATACATTAAAGCAGTACAGGCATTAGTCCACACGTACGTAGAACGCTATAGAACACCAATCACTAACCCCTCACTAATCGGGGCTTGATATAAATTTTTTTCATGATTATTGGCTGGATTGGTGTCTGGGACATTGGATCCTGAAACCAGACCTAACAGTGTTCCAGAAAAAAATGTCTGTTGAATACTGTATTCTGAGGCCATTATAACTTAAGGGACCTCTGTATTAATTTTCTTTTTTTTTTATTGGTAAAAAAAGGCATTTTTTTTTTTTTTTCCCGTTTTTAAAAAAACCCTGTAAATCCCCAAAAACCATACTTACATTTTTTGGGGTTGTCGGGGGTGACCTATCCCTCACAACAGCATTTCCCCCCACTCTTTGTACCATCGGAAAAATACGCTGCCCGGTTATATTGCACTGATTCTTGGGTGCACAAGACCTGAAGAAGTTTTTTGCAGTAGCCCCACGAAAAATCAAACTCATAAATATAATTTTATAAAATAGATTTCAGCAAAACCTGGGCCCTCTGCTATTATGGGTCTTTTTAACAGTGCATGAAGTGAGATGGGCATGGTTTACCATCTAGTCCGTGTGCTGACATCAAAGTGATATCATTCATCAATTATCCCTATAAAAAATGTGAAAAAGGGAAATTTTTTGTTGTAATTTAGAATATTTTGAAGCTAATTTTTTCTTTAATTCTAAGGATTTTTTTTTATATTTAGAAATCATTATATTTAGAAATCAAGGGACTTAATTAAAGGGAAGGTGTCATCAGAAAATGACAATGTTTAACTCATGTTTTTATCTTAAACACGTTTTTTAAGAATTTTTGATTGTTTTTTTGTTTCATATCAATTTCAATGTTTTTTTTTTAAAAAACCTGAAGTCCGCAGTTCCATTTAGCCCCTGAATCACGAAAACCAAAACACAAAGCCTTAATCTAAAA